>VWZN01004115.1:613664-627420 GCA_013396955.1 Regulus satrapa | reverse complement strand
AAAAAAAAAAAAAGATATTTTGAGGCCTCAAGCAGATACTGGCCTCATACCAAACTCCTGAGTAGTGGTAAATTTCAGCTTGGAACCTAAAGCCAACATGCAACCAAAGCTTTCACAAAAATAAACTATTTTACATGGTAACATAGCCATAAGTCATTTAAAAGGAGTGCTAGTTGGTTTTTGTGACACCATAGCACCAGAAGTTAACCTGTGGATCCAGAGAATTACAATAAGCATGTGTCTTTGTAAGTGAGAAGTAAACATTAGCAAACTACTGCAACAAGGGCCTTCCAGTAGGTGTTGCAAAATCCAGCATCAGCAAATGCAACTGACCTCTGTAAATCACATCAACTTTTATTTCCCTAGTGTCCATCACAAATAACACAGCAAAACAGATTTTCCTTGTCACTGTTGGAGCATACTAAGATACCTGCTTGTTTTCCATGAAAAGCCCCAACACAGCAATGGCTAGGTAAGATACAAACCCTGCTACTTTCCCAGCATTTAAGTGGAAAGCTTAGCCTGGGTATCTCAGCATATTTGCTAACAGGGAAGAAATACAACTTTTTTTTTTCCACGTCTAATTAAAATGTCAAACACTGGACATACAGGAGAAAAAAAGGCAACAAAAAGTAAAAACAAAACAGAGATATCAGGAAATAGTTTTAAGTAATGGCATTTGCTTTTAGTATTTATACTTGTAGATAGAAGTAGCCGTGGCCCATCAAATCACTAATGTCTTGAAAGCCATGTAAATCCAAATCCCAAAAGGACATTAGCATCCTTGTGGAGCAAAACATATACCACCACCATGTCTGCTGCTGCAGGGCAGTCCTGGAAGTGATGTTCCCAAATCACACACCCTTCTGAAATTCTTATTTAGTCCTGGCTGCTACTGGTTCCATTTTGAGTCTTACCTGAGAAGGCAGGGAAATTCAACCCCAGGGCAAACAAAGGTCAAGGCTTGTTTGAAGCTCACTGAGGTAGGTCTCTTTCCTCCAAGTCCTTGTTTCACTGTGTATGTAAATCATCTAATTCCTCAACAGCAGCTTCATATTTACAAAAAGTTACTGACACAGACACTGGTTTTCTGGAACACATCTTTGATACACTGACCAAGCTACTCTTGTTAAAGTCAAAAGTCTGAAAAGCAACTTGTAATTTTTCTCAGCAGGATGTATCCTGCCTATGACAGGATATGCTGCCTCTATTGACTCCATTTCTTCCTATGTTGTTTGCTTCTCTTTGCAAAATAAGAACTTAATCTTTCTTTGCAGGAAAAAAACCAAACAAATACTAACACATTAACCAAAGTGAATTTACAGCATAGGTTACACCACCATCTACCCCGAACAATCTTCAGAATTATTTTAATGGAGGCCAGTTATTAGGATAACAGTTTTGTGTTTAAAAATAAAGTGCATAATGATTGTCACTGAGAACTTCGCTGATTTCAAGTTAGCACAGTTAGTGTCAATCCTCAGCAACATCAATAAAATAGTAATTATAACATAAATTCATAACATGAGTCAAAATCTGAAACAACACACATGAAAAATAAGTTTTGTAAGAGGAAAAAACCAAAGGGAAAGTGAAATGGAATCCTAGTCCTTTGTGGAAATGATCCTATTATACAGCTATCCCAACATGCAGCATCTGAAACGAATCGTGGTCTGTTTGCTTCCCTTCTACTATTTCTGAATTCAGTTTGTAGCTTTCTGGTGGTGTCTGACAGATTTCACCTCGGACAGGGGAAGATGTGCCTTGAGAGAGCTCTGCAGAGACAGTGTCAGAGGAGGAATCCTGGCTTTCGGCTGACACAGCGATTTGTAGGGAGCTGCCCTCCATTTCCTCATTGCAATCTGTGTCTTCATCAGCCTCTTCCAGCTGCTGAACAGATTTTAAGTACTGCTCTATCAGTCCGTTATCCTGCTCACTACTAGGGATCTCTTTGCTTTGCTCACATTCCCCAGGGCCATCCTCTACATCTGAAGAACATGCTAAAACACAGCTGTTACATTGCTTGATGGTTTCCATTGAAAGGGAGCTCTCAGTTCCTTCAGCTAAGCTCTTTTCAAAGCTACATAGGTCACTGGCATGAGTCTGATCAGCTGCAGAAGAATGAAACCCAGAGTCTGGGAACCGCAACAAAGACTTTTCCTGAAGATCATCCTCACTAGCTGGAGCTAACAAAGCAGAACTAACAGCTGGTGGGGTTTCTTGCTCCACTGTGGATGACTGAATAGGTGATTTGGATAAACAAGAAGTACTGGCTGAAGGGATCCCAGCACCACCTAAATTCTGCATTACTGAAAGCTGCCACTGTTGAAGGGATTTAACCTGTAAAGTATAGAGAAAAACTCATTAGAAAATGCAGCTAAATTTACTTTGATGCCTAGAGGATTTATTGCATTCAGCAACCAAGTTCTGGTATAAAATCCAAGACCAAGTGATAAACAAAAGGTTTCCTGTATCTTTAGGGAAATTTTGTTCTTTTCACTGTGAAATCATGGCTTTTAAACCTACATGCCAAGCACTGAGAGAGCACATAAGCTCCCAATTCAAGTACCTGAAGAAAATCAAATCTGTTCTTAAAACCAGAAAGGATTTATGGTTTTTAAGAAAACAGCCCTATTAAAAGATGGATTAATAACTTTCCTGCCTCAAAAATGAGCTGCTCACAAGCAACACAGCTTGACATCATTTCATTTGCCATGGGCATTGACCAGTCACATCACTCCTCAGAGTTCTGCTTAGGCTTATTTAGCTTCTTGTCTTCTGTCTTCCTTCTCACACCAGGCCATAATTTAGTATTTGGTAATAAAACCAGTGCTCTTGCACTAATGTTCTGAAGATTATTTACCCCCACAATATCAGTACAGCAGACAACACAGCAATAAGATTCCACTAAACCACTCAAATCATCGTTGGAAAAACTGAACCATATTAACACTCTTCAGGATCTACAGTAAAAAATAATGCAAATTCACATATAAGCAGATTCAAATTCCAAATTCACATTTAAGCAGAAAAACAAGAACAACATTACTTACCTGGTTCCAAAGAAATTTGACAGCTTCCTCCTGTACAAGCCTCTGCATTTTATCTTCCTCTCTTTCTTTTCTTAATCTGTAAGAACACACAGCCAAAATGAATGAAGCTTAAATAAGCAACATTTGGGTAACAAGAATACATAAAAATGCCTACTTATTTAACAGCATTTTTGAAAAATACACCAGAGCCTAACATTAAGAAATTACTGCAGTCTGTCTTGCTATAACGCTGCTGACTTCCAAGTTTCTTTTTCAGTTAAATTTAAATTCTGCTTCCTTTCACTGCAGCACATTTCTTGGCTTGGCAAAATGCATCTTTTTCTAAACTGAACCTGAGCTCTTATTTTTTCCTGAACAACTACCACCCTCCCCCAACAAACAGTACTTCTTCATTCAAATTATGCTGTCCCCACTGATACAAAAATAGAGTATGATGTGTAAGCATTGGGAGTTTCTAGAGGTTCACTGAGCACTCAACTTGATTCACAGAACTTCTGTCACTTGTGACAGTGAAGAAAAAGAGCCTGTCAGACTGACAGATCCAGGCTGATCCAGAAAGATATTTAAGTAAATCCATAATTTTTGTCTTAAAAATTGAGGAACTCTGACCATGACCTTCTCCAAACGTGGATTCACAGGACCAAAAATTAAAACAGAACCAAACAAAGAGTCACATTTTACAATTGCATCACACAAAGTAGGAGAAATTCTTCCTTTCACCAGCAACAGAAGAATGACACTCAAATATGGACACTTGATTTATAAACTCTAATTATGAGGAGACAAGTAAAAAAAAAAATCCCCATCAGCAATTTCTATTTTGAAATATGCAAGTCCTGCTAAGAGCGGAATAGAAAGATGCATTCTAACCCAATCCCCTTACAGAAGGCACTTTGAGAGGATGAGCAGCTATGAGCAAAATTGTGCTTACCTTACAGGAGGTGATCCTGCCATGTAATTGGTTTTATATTTCTGATGCTAGGTTCTACTTTGAGTAGTTACATCAAGGCCCATCTATACCTGTTCTGAAATACTCTGGAAAAATGGCTATATTCATACAGACTTGAAAATACACATAATGACCTCAACTTACTTTTCTATTTCAGCTGTTAAGCAAATTATGTGCTCCTGCATTCTTTTTAGTCGAATTTCATTCCGCACTTCCTTGGCTTGAGGATGGTGGTTCCTTGTGTAAAATCCTCTCCAGGAAGCTTGAAGCTTGGTAGCTGCTTTAGTCATCCTTTGCAGTTCAGCTGCCCCTTGCACAGCCAGTGACCCAGACCTTTCTTCTGTCATCTGCTCAGGACAAGGAGTTTTTACTCCTGGTTCAGCACCTAATGAGGTGCTGGGGTGACTGTGCAGAACTTGGCCTTCAGAGGCCCCTGAAGAGTTGCCAGTCTTTGTAGCCAGGCCAGCTGTTACTGGACCAGGAGCAGGAACCTGCAGGACCTCTTTGATATTCTCCTGCATTTCCACACTTCCTGCTGCTCTATTAGGGAGCTCTCCTGTAACAGACAAAGCTTCTTGCTTGTTAGTTGTTTCCCTACTATTAACATCTCTCCCACGTTCAATCACTGTGTCACCATCATCTTCTAGGCCCAAATTGATTCCATGCAGCTTCAGGTCTGAAGCAGGAGACACTGGAGACAGTCCTGAAGCAACTGGCATGAAAGTAGACTCTGAGGACAAAAGGCTGCTGTTTAGTTTGTCTTCATCTGTCTGTACATCTTCAAGGTGCAGCTCTTTGGGAAAGCCTTCATGAAAAGTGTTCTTTACTGCATAGGAATGATCATTGTTTGCACTTGGTCCAACCCAAGAATTCCTCTGGATGACAGGTTCTAGATAGGTAGAAAGCCACATTATAGTGTTAAGAGTGTTTCAATAATAGTAACAGCTTGTTTAATTTATAGGGATTCCCAATTTGTTTTTTACAGTTAGTCCCCTGCACTTCCCTAGATAATAAACTTGTATAAAATGGAAAAGCCAGAGTAGCAACCCTTTAGTTTGTTGGATTGGGTTTTTCACCTAACCAGCCTATTATCATTTCAAGACACAAGAATTAAGCATGGACCGGATTTTTTTTTTTTGAGAAACAAGGTTCGTCAGTTGAAAAAAAAAAAACTGAAGATCAATAAAATAAAACAAAACAGTAACAGGGCCAGTTCTGAAATTCCTTCCACAAAGTTACCTACGTTCAAAAGAAAAATATTCACCTCCACAGGTTAGATCACAGGTGTAGATAAGCTACTTACCCTTTTCAAGAACCATCTGTGATGGCTGGGCCAGGCCACTGTGTTCATGAGCAACTGTCACTGTTTTGCTGGGAGCAGAGGGTGTAGGTGGTTCCTCATTTTGGCTTTCATGCATCAGCTGCCTCTGGTGGAGCCTAAACACAGAGTGCCAACAACAGATTTTATGTTTCTTTTAAACCTTCTTTTGTGCAGAAAATATCTAAAAGAAACTACAAACTATTTCAAAGGAAACAAGTGATCAAAACGTTTTAAACAAGAGGCTGGTTATGCAGACTTCTATATGCACAAGACATTAACAGAACTACTCACAAAGCAGGGGACTGCAGTGTTTTCCTGTTCCACTTCCTCCTGCCTCTTTTTCTTCATTACATGTACAAAAAAACCCCAAAAAACAAAAAACCCACCCCCTAAACAACAACAACAAAAACAAACAAAAAACCAACCAACCAGACAAAAAAAATCCCAAACCAAGCCAGTTATTTCAGTCCAGCTAAATTAGAAGAGGGAGAGGACAAAGTCAAACTGTCATATAAATCAGATATGTGTGTGCATATATACAGGTGAGGATGTGCAGGGATTGCTTTTTATACTAGAGTTTTTTTGGCTTGGTTGTTGAGGGGTTTTTTAAACTTTTAAGAGTTATATTTAGCAGAACAACTTCCTGAGTTTTTCCCAGAAACATGTGAATGCCAGAGTACTTAGCTAGAGATTCCAAAGTCAAGATGCCTTGACTGCACTTTCTCCTCAGAAACAGCTACAACATTTTTATAATTTCCTCCTGGAGACCAATCTACATTTGCAAAGTGGGCAGTAACTTCTTCCAGATACTCCCAAGTTTCTGGCCCTTTTGACAACATACCCTTCTGCTAACCACAACACTTTTGCTGCTCTACTTTTTAACCTGGGAGCCTGCTCCTGGGAGCTGAATTTCCTGCTCTTTCTGTAAGAAAAAGTTTGTCAGTAGGTTCTGGGTAATAGAACAACCTGCACTGCTTTGTTTTCCGGCTTGTAACCAAAATTAGTTCACCTTTACATGGATTAAAAATGCAGCACAACTCTGCTCATCTATTTGTACAGACCTTAGCAAAGCAGCTATGCTGGCAGAACCAGCAGGCTCTGCAGAGGCCTCTGCTGACAGACCTCAGGTGCCCGATACAGATGGACAAATGCCTCACTGGGAACAGTGTCCCTCAAAGGACAACCTTAACTTTAAAACCAAGGAAGAACATCCCAACAATTTAAAAAATGGTTAATACACCAATGCACCACAGTAGTCCTCATTTACAACTAGAGCAAAAGCTAAGCTCCCTTTTGAAGTTTTCATCATTATTTTTGTGTGGCAAAAAAACCCAAAAACCAAAAAAACCCAGTACATAGTTTATTTTAATCACAGTTCTAACACAAATTGCCTTCAGTGTCCTACAAAGAAAAATATGTAATTTTTCCCTAGATGGCCCAGAAAGCAGAAAAAAAACACTCCTGCTGCTACTGCCTTGCCTCTCATTCCCATATAGGACACATTCTGTACCTCCACGACACTTTGCATCTCCAGCCCTCACTGTTACTTTGAAATACTTAAAATGAAATTTTACTACATCTCACACATCAGATATGCAACTATGTTCTCAATTACATTCTCTAAGAAAGAAGCTAAGTTCTCACCTTTGCTTACTCAGTATTTTTTCCAGTTTGGCATCCTCCTCAGTCTGGAGTCCGTATGCAGATGTGAGAGGACAAACAGTAGCCAAGTACTGAACTAGCTGAACATGCTGCCCAGGTCGATATGACCTTCCTTTCCCCTGACTGTAGAGCCATTCTGCTTTCAAACTGTTAGGAAGGGGGAAAATGGCTTAAGAAATGGCACCTCTAATAAATGGCATAGAAACAGTAATTCTCTTTTCACTTCTGTTCTTCTAGTGGGTACCCAAGAGCTAATCTACAAATCTAAGCAAAACTCTGAACACGTGAAATGCCCAGAGGAACTGGCAATGTCATTACCAGAACAATGAACAATGTACTCAGTTACTTAAGTACAGATGAAACAATTAAAAAAATAACAACACTTGTCCAAAACCGTGCAGTTTCTGCTTTCTGGGGTCGTCTTTGAGCACTGAAAACACATTTGTCTCAATGCAATTATCAGCAAAGCTTTCACATAAACAGAGAAATTCACAAAAACATGCAAAACAGACACAGAAAAAATATTGTTAAAAATTATTCAACAAGCCTGTTTTTAAAATTAATTTCTGCCTGACAATATTTAATATAATACATCTGCAGGTAATAATACAGTTAATACAGAACATCCCATTAGTCATGAAAAAAGAAAGTCTAGAATTCTAACAACTCAGGCAACTTTCCTGAAAAGTCACAGCATGTTATGGTGAAATAGAATTTGTTTACCTTTGACCAAAAAAAGGGCACCTCTTTATTTCAATAACAGGGGAAACAGGAAATCAATGTCCTAGAATATGTTAATGCTCTGGACTGGAATGTGCTTAGAATGGATGATACTTATGCTTGGACTGCTCTGATGTCAAGAACTGTGTCATGCAGATATCACAGTGATATAATGAGCACAGTGATGCTGTAACAAGTGATTTGAGGAAGACAATATTTAACTAATTGATAACAAAAAAGCCAAATCTAGAAAAGCACACGCAAATCATGCTCTTTATATAAGGGCATGCTTGAGCCTCTCCCAAGACAACAGCTTTAACTCTTGCTGATTGTCACATTCTGCAAAGTCCAAGAGGCTGTAAAGGGTACCAGACTGCTGATGAATAGCTACCACAGTTTTGCTTTGTACAAGTGCTTCTGTGATTTGAGCAACAAAACAAAAGCTTAACTTCATACTTCTATCTAAGCAAACTAAATAGCAATTCCAGTGTAACAGATGAAAAATTTAGCTAAAGCAATTTTAGCTTAGCCCAACTTCACATAATAATTTTAGAGATTTAATAATACTATTGTCACCTTTCCTTCTGAGAAATCACATATCCATCAAGAACTTTAAGGTTCAGACACCAGCTGACAATATAAGGCCTGTAGTCAAAGCCAGGGACAGAAGATGTGGCCATCACACAAGGATTGTTCATAATTGACAGCTGCTCCAATTGGCGAAGAGGGGCCAGGAAAGAAACCTCGAGAAAACAACACACATTTGTTAACTGAGCAAAGCATTCCACATTTCTCACAGCTACAGCTGGACAGGTCATGCAAACAGAATGACAAATAAATCAAAAATCACATTTGATTTTTGAACACAAAGTACTACAAAGGACCTGCTATCAACTACTGCCGCTTCCCACCAATTCTTCTGTAAGTGCTATTAGTCCTTGGAAAATATTACCTTCTCTTAAAACCTGGAAATGGGGCTTTATGTATAGAAAGGTGTAGTTCTTCTACAATTCCAGTTTACTAACACAGTTGTTGGATTTTATAAACAAAGGAAAAAAAAGAAAAAAAAAAAAACCCCAAAAGTTGGACAAACCCTATCCTGTTTTGAAGAGTAATTATTACCAAAAAACGTTCTTCCAACATGAATTCTCAACCAAGAGTTTTGGCTGCTACTTAAAATCAATCAAACAAGCAAACTGATAAAGACAAAAGTCACAGGCAGATTGTTTCTTTTACACAGTATTTGAAAAATAGGTCAGTGGCAACAAGTGCAATTCAAACCTCTGTTCTAATAACAGCAGCTGCAGAAGCTTTCTGCAGCAGTTCACCAGCTCAGGTTTCAACTTTCAGACGACAACAAAAGGAGTCATCTCCTTTTGCCTAGAGTAACATCCTTGAATAATATAAAAAAGTAACAGGAAAAAAAGGGAAATTTCTTTCCAGACTAAATTTTAAAAGGTATCACCTAGTTCAAGTAGCTAACGCCAACATGGTTATTATATATAAATAATTAAACAATTAAAAGCTGGGTTGTTTCAAATAAGAGAGCCTATTTTCAGTTACAACCTCAAAAAAAATTGTTCAACTTCCTTCTTTCAGTCTACCTAAAGATAAGGTGATCTATCTTCTGTATCTTACCTCATTTAAGTCTCTGATTTCATTTTCTGCCAAAGAAAGAACAGTCAAACTCTGAGGTAGGCAAACAGGGGCAGTGCGAAGTGAAGTTATAATATTTCCATGTAGCAATAGTGTCTATTAAAAAAAAACCAGTGATGAAATTAATATTTGATCAAAACTCAATTATTTTTTTTGGACATCACCTGATTAAAATACATGCAAAAGAACTACAAGTAAGGCTTTCTGGTCATAGTTACCAAGAAATGCATTTGGAAATATTTTTCTCTACAGTGTGCATGCCAGAAGAGTTAAATTTTGCTTGGATTCATGATAGGAGGTAAGAGAACAAAGAGCTATGAAGAAGGTATCACCATCACATCTTTATCAAAATCATTAGAGTGGGTATAGAAAAATGACTGCTTCAGCTCCTGCAACTTGAAAACAAGGAGCAGGATATTCACATGCTTCCCTCTGAAAATTACAGTTAATGAATTAAAATGCTCTAAGAGCCAGTGTTCAAAGAGTGCATGTCTAAAGGCAGCAATTTTCAACCCAAAATTCTTTGTGTATAGAATGCACTAAAACCAAAGATAGAATAACCTCTACCTTCAGTGAGGTAAGCTTGGAGAGATCACCTATTTGAGCTATGTTATTGTCTGACAGATCAAGATGCCGAAGAGACAGACAGCAGTTGATTTGTTCAATGACCTACAAAAAGAAAGAAATCATTTACTCACAGTAACTCTTTTTAGCTGCTAAATAAAACCAGGTGTCAATGATTATAAATTATTTGAAAGACAGAAAACCTATTAGCTAAGTAAAACAAAATAAAACCATGTTTTAATACAGTTGTATTTTAAAGATAATAATTATTTTTCCTACTTTGGAGACTACTTCCTTACTATCATTTCATTTCAATATCAGACCTCTTATTTTTTCCTAGACAGCCCTACTCCAAAAGTTGCCCTCTTCTATTTCATAAGCCAGTAGACACAAAACATAAACACTGTTGTTTGTTCCAATGAAAACATATTCAAATTTCTTTGCAGCATTTTCCAAATTTCTATAACACAAGACTCTGGTAAATGGAAAAGACTAAATACCTTAAGGTTATTTCCAGCCAAATTCAGCCACTCCAGGTGCACCAAATCCTTCAGCCCTTCCACGTACCCAATACTATTATGAGGCAAGTTGAGCACTCGGAGCTTGGTCAGTTTTGCTACACCCATCATCCGCACCAAACGGTTGTTGGCTACAGAGAGCTGCAGACGGACACAAGAGAAACAGTTTAACTGTGCAGCCAGAATAAGGTTTCACTTCTAGTAGTTAAAAATCTACTCCCAACAGATATTCGTTCAATCTACATGTTTGATTTTTCATGTTCAAGTAAATAATGTAGACAAAAACCTGCAAGAGCCAGGAAATAAATTACTGATCAAAGAATGTAAGTTCTTACAGCTCACTCCAGAAATTCAAAAGGAAATTCTCCTAGCAACAGCTAAATAAAGGGAAAAAAAATTGTGTCACATGAAAGCATGGTTTTAGTATCAGAATTGCCAGTTCATTGTGCAGATTGTTGCCCCATTCCTGGTGTAAAATTGCACTTACTGTCAATATGGCAGAGGACAAAATGTATTTCACACAGCTCTCAAACAGGTCCTGTGCAAACAGGACTGTAAACCAAAAACTTTTTAAAGGGTAAATCCTGACTAGACACACACTTGAGTAATGTGATCACCAAGCTGGCAGTGTGGTAAAGGTTTGTTGTAGCAACTAACCACACCTCTGCCAACTCTGTCTGTAGAAGTTACCAGGCAGCTTCAAGTCTATCCAGAACTTTCAGTGACTACACAAAAGTTATTTTTAAGGTTACAAAGCTAATGTACTTAAAAGCTAAGAAGTATCAAAATCTGAGTTATCAGTGACTTTTCTAATGACGTCCCTCCCTCATTAGGATTTATTTAGCTCATTTTTAGTTAACCAGGTAATTAAATAAACAGCTTCCTCCACTGTCAGCTGCAGACCTCCACTGAAAACAAAGCTTTCTACTTTAGTCAGCCATAATTTATTTTCCTGTGAAGACAGTAACTGCTAGCTTACTTCAATTACATAATAAGGCCTGAAGGCAGAAGATGCCAACATCATAGCACCACTATTTGACAACAATTTCAAATCAACTAACACTGACCTGCATCAGCTTGCTGCATTTCTCCAAGTGTTCCAGTTTAATTATCTGATTTTTGTCCAGAATCAGAGTCTGAGTATCAGCATCACAGGGCAAGGTTGGACCCAGTTTTTGTAATCCTTGACCTGAGCAGTTGACTACCAAGCCTTAGAATGAAAAGGAGAAAAAACAAACAAAAGAAAAAAAAACACCACAAAGTTTATACACAAGAACATGTACAAAAGCAATGCAGGATAAAAAGATTTGATTTATAACAGACTCAGATAATTTGGAAAAATGGATTCACTTTCTTTTCCATGTAAAACTGAAGCAAATTACTTCAGGCCAAACACTTCAAGAGTAACTAATCCAGTTAGTGGAAGATACACATACCAGTCACTGTCCCAGTCAGAATTCTGGGGAAGTGATAACAGATCCTTTGAAGTTAGATGAAGCAAAATTCTGNTATAACAGACTCAGATAATTTGGAAAAATGGATTCACTTTCTTTTCCATGTAAAACTGAAGCAAATTACTTCAGGCCAAACACTTCAAGAGTAACTAATCCAGTTAGTGGAAGATACACATACCAGTCACTGTCCCAGTTAGAACTCCGTCAGAATTCTGGGGAAGTGATAACAGATCCTTTGAAGTTAGATGAAGCAAAATTCTGATAGCTAAATTTAAAGGTGTGATCCTCAAAATCTGAAATTTCAAAAGAACCTAAACTTTAAAACTCTTCAGAGACTCAGTTTTGAGCAGCTTGAAAACTATCTATGTGTGAGCATTCTATCAAAGCTAAGGAGCCATTCATGCAGCTATGCTGCAGCACTGGGGCACTGGGAGGAACAAACCCTGTGGAGTTGGGTAAATGGGCCAGCGTTCCACGTACTTAATGCAACACACAATTCAAATGCTCCATGCAAAAAGGGTTACTATGTAAAGCTAAAAGAAAAACATTTGCCATCTACGGGGAGCTTGAATCACCACCCGAAGTAGCAACTGATCATCATAATGACTTTCATACATTAAGCCTCTGCTGTGTATTTGATGAACAAACACCACTGCAGTGCTTCTTGTGGTTTTACTATCTGTTCAGTAAATAATGCTTCCTTTCTCAGCAACCTATCCCAAACAGTGTCCTCGCCCTAACACGCTGTTATCAACATTCTTACAGTTTAAAGGTTTTGAGGGTTTAGTTATGCCATGGATGAAGACAAACTTTTTTTTATATGGTTTTGTCAACTAAAGAACATGCATTCTAAGAAAGATGTCTGATGACATTTATTATATTTCCACTGTGTTTTCAAATCCAAGGCTGTCCCAAGAGCTTTGGAGAGCAGCAAATCAGAGCCAGAAACTGCCACACTCCTGTTAGGCACATTCTGGGAGAAAGAACTGCTCACTCAAGTAGCCCCCTCTGCAACCACTTGGACACCTTAATTGAACAGAGAAACTGCATCTACTCATTTATCCAAGGGTTTATTACAAATATGCACAACTGGCCCCTCCAACCTACCAGAGGCAAGGACCCACAGTACTGAACTGCAAGAGTAATCCTTTTATTCATGTGCATGAGGTGTCCCGTTCAAACTGGGGCACTTGGAATGTGGCTTAACACACAGTTTTCATAGATTTCCAGATTCAAGTAGAACGTGATCCAACTGCTACTTAATTCATGCAGCCCTTTGCAAAGAACCTGTATTTCTATGGCGACATCATCCACCTGCTTCTGTACTAAACTAGACCTCCCTGCAGTCAGGCTTGCTATAATCACTTCTCCATGATGCTAGACAAAGGAAGGTTTGCACAGAGGTGCTAAACGAGCTAGGTCACCTCCCTTGTCCGGGGGTACCACTGATGAGTACCTTCAAGATTCAGAGAAGCACAGGTCCCTCTTTTAACATGGTCTGTCCTTCTCCTCCTCACAACAAGCTTTAGTGTGCTTGCTTAAGCATGGGAGTTTGCTGTACCGCATGAATTATACATACATACGTATAACTCTATGAAATTAATACGATTCCATTCTATAAAGACCCATTGCCATAATACCTGGGGAACGAGATTTTCCTAATAGGCTTTCAGGACCCAGGAAAACATTTCAAAATTGCTTATTTCACGTTTAGCAGGAAGCAAGGAACTACACCCTCAGAAGTGGCGCTGTCTCCAAGACCTCTCTATGGAAAACGGGCCCTTTATCATTCAAACCCTGGCCTATAGAGGCTCCACAAGGCTGCGGGATGCTCCAGCACGATGGACAGCCGCTCCGTC
>VWZN01004115.1:579512-606875 GCA_013396955.1 Regulus satrapa | reverse complement strand
GGCGGCCGCGCACCTCCGCGCTTTCCCCTCGTGCTCACGCGGAGCTGCCCCTGAGTCGGGCCCTGCTCGTTCCCTCTTGTGCCATTGCTTGGCACCACGGGGACCTTGCTTCATGCTGCTGACGCCGTCTGCTTAGATATCGATGCTCATTAGTGCGCTCCCCTCAGTCGTCTCGTCTCAAGGCTGATCGGGCCCGGTTTCCCGACCCTTGCCTTGCAAAAGAGATGATTCGGTCCCTTGATCGTCTTTGTCACGCTCCGCCGTACCTCCAGGAGTTGCCTTGCCCTGGCGGGGACTGTCACTCGCTCCGCGGGCAGAGCCTTTGAACGCCACCTCGCTGCACGTGGTCTGTGGGCAGTGACACTGTGTCATGCCCCGAGAGGCAGGGCTCGCTCTGCTCACAGCATCCCGGGCAGCAAATCGTCCGGGGCTCCTTACCTGCTGGTGGTGCCTGGAATATATGGAAACACAGAGTAGAGCTGTCCCTTCCAGGTCTTGCACACAGCCCAGGTAAGGCAGCGGCATCTCAGCCGTGCCCTTGAGATGGGGCGATAATCCGTTCCATTCGACCCTGGTTAGCTTTGGACCTCATTCGTGCATGTGTTGGTGTTCACGTTAAAGCACTACAGCTGCCAGCGGTGGTTGGCAGTCCTGCCACCAAAATGTTATATTTGTCTCTTTCTTGCAATGAGAAGCTGAAAAGACCTGACTGATTCTCAGCTGGGTCTTGGGTGATATCACAGCTGTTACAAATGGTGGTGCCTGAACAGCAATAATTCACAATTGGCACTTTCTTTTGGCTGAGGGACTGACCCCATGTCTTGTTCCCTTTGGATTTGGTGTTCTACTTTTAGCCCTAGGTATCCGTTAAACAAATAGCCTGCTTTTCACTTGCCAAGTGCCCAGTGTGTGTCTGTGTTCCTTCTCTTGCTCTGCTTTCATCATCCATCAGCTAGTCTGTAATTTCAGCTTTGGTCTTCCCTATTTTCAGTTGGAGGGATTTCGCTCTAGCTGGACCCGATCCCTCCAGTCCAGGGCTCATGGACTTGAACATCTTTTCATTAATTTATTAAAAAGGATTTGGTATCTAAAAGCTGATGTACCCATTCTGGGGGGTGGTTTCCTTGCCTTTTTGTGCCTTCTCATTGTCTGCCCAGCATTGTACTGTTCTGGCATCTACTCTCATCCTGTGCTGTAAACTTCCTCCATGGACCCCAGTGTAGCTTCTGTTCGTCAGGAGAGGGCATTCTTTATTCTTCTGATCCTCCTTTATCACCTTTATTTGCAGTCCCTATATATCCTCTTACCTCTCTTGCACTGAGACTACTAAAATTCACTCCGTGCTTTCAGTTCAAATATTATGTTTCTTAGCGTGTCTCCCTTGGAACACTGTTTCCCCTGCTGTTACAGTGCTCTTTGGCATCTCCTGGCCAGCAGCTCTGGCCCGGCTGTCACCCTGAGGGGGACATCAGCCTGGTGTGTGCCTGCTCTGTAACTGCAAGGCACGGGCTGGACAGTGGCTCAGGGGCCAGCAAGAGAGTTGGGGATGTGGTTTGCAGGCCAGAGACCTCCTGTCTGATTGCAGATGAAATCAAGGAGATGTGCAGATGTGGAAATGAATGTCTTAGGTTGCCTTAAGTGTCTGTTTTCCCGATCCTTAGAGATGTGTATGTAATGATAGTGCAGGTCATGCTCTGAGGAGATGTGAGCAAGCAGCTCTGAGTCTGTGTCAGCAAACCTTTTGAGCTGTGCTGGATTTTAAACCATAGAGGCCCAGCTGCTGTATATGCTTTTATATTGTCCTAGTAAGGGAAAGGATTTTGGATTGGAAGCCGTGCATGGAAAATGCCTTGGTATCTAGAAGAGGACCCTGGACTTAGGACCTGTTGAGTATCTGAAATTTTGTACAGAATCGCAGAATGAGCTGAGTTGGAAGGGGCACAGAAGGATCATTGAATACAGCTCCTGGCCCTGCACAGCACCATCCCCAGAAGTCACAGGAGTCATCCCTGGGAGCGTTGTCCAAACACTCTTGAACTCTGTCACACTTGGTGCTGTGACCATCTGTCACACTTGGTGCTTGCTGGGCAGTGCCCAGCCAACTTCTGGAGGAGGAACCTTTTCCTGATATCCAACCTTAACCTCCCCTGACACAAATTCAGGCAATTTCCTCGGGTCCTGTCATTTATATTTGGTTCCACTGGTTAAAGTACTGGTGGAAAATTTGTTTGCTTCAACTCCAAAATCATAACCAATTGATTTAATTCGGTGATAGTAATACCTATCAGTGTCATTGCATATAGCACAGTGGATCTCTATTTTGCAAAAGCTCTTAAGTGAACCTTCCAATTCTTGTCCTCTCCAGAAGGAGCAAGCTGTTTGTGTGGGCTAAATGCAAGATTATGTTGCATCCATCATTGTTTTGGGTTTATGAGACTAAATGTCTAAATAGCTTTTTTTTTTTTTTTGCCTTAATGATCTTTCTAGGAGGGTTTCCTTGATGTAGTGACATCTAAATGTTCTATCTCAAATTAGCAGTAGTGGCATACAATATCATCCAATGGTGTGAGAGAATCAGAATTGGTAATAACACATCAGAGGGGGAGAATGTAGGTGACTGACTTTGTTTTTCATGGTTAGTATGCAATACTCTTGATTATTAATTATTGATGTTTTGCTAATCACCTATGTACTTAGTTATTTGTTTATAGTAAATTGAATTAGAATTGAATAAGATTAGGAGCCTAACCAATCTCCATTAATTTTCCTTAGGTATTCTTAAGCAGGTTAAAGATTACATTAAAGAATGCAGCAAGTGCCAGGAAAAGCTAGATCGCTCTAGATCTCTCTCAGACCCCTCTGAAATGCTGGAGGAGCTAGGACTGGATGCAAAATCTCATGAAGACAGTAATGAAACAGATGAAGAATTGAGTAACACAGCATCAATCCCAGCTGCATCCCCAAAGCCTGTGAAGAAGAAGCCAATAGCAAAGCACGAGCTTGTGTTTGTAAGTACCACTGTTTGCATCTGAATGGATTTGTATTTTCTGTTACTGCATTCTTGCTCAAGTACATATTTTCCATTGTTGTGATAATCTTTTAACAGTAAGATTATAAATTTTGCCAAAGATATTGAATATGTAGAAATGGGATACTGGGATATATGTCATTAAATTAATTATAGAACACCATTGCTGGGAAATAAAATCACCCTGTAGAATCTAAGATAAAATGAATGGCAAAATTGCCAGAAGTAAAACAGCACATACAGGATTTCTATGGCTTCTGTATCTTTTCTGTAATAAATGATGCTATATTGATATATAGAATTCTTGTTCATAACTGCAGGCTTACATGCACATGAAAGCATTTGAATTTAGAAACTTTTTCAGACTGTAGCATAGAAAATACAGTCAAAGAGCTATTTGGATGTGTCTTCCAATTTTTCCAGTCTGTTTTATTTGTGTTTGGAGGGAGGGTGAAACTTAAAGAAATAAAATAATAGTAAAGTTAAGCTCTGTTTTCTACAGGATTGAATTGATTGTATGGATGCAGAATATAATCCTTTTCTGTGTTTCAATGTGAATGCTTACAAAGGCACAATCTAAATGTAATGAAGTTCTCAAATGTTGTTTATGACAGGTTGACAGTAAGGGCCTTGTGAAGCAGTCATCTTCCAAACATTGTCTGTCAGTCTTAAACCAACTGAATCAGCAGAGGCTTTCCAATCAGTTCTGTGATGTGACTTTGCTGATTGAAGGAGAGGAGTACAAAGCTCACAAATCTGTCTTGGCAGCCAACAGCGAGTACTTCCGAGAGCTCTTCATTGAAAAGGGAGCTGTCACTAGTCATGAAGCTGTAGTGGATCTGTCAGGTGAATTGCTGTGGGTTGTGAAGCTAGAAATCATAATATCCTAAGTAAGGTGTATGGTATTTAATTCAGTCTTTTCTGATTGTTTAAGACAATCCAATTTTTATCTTGCTTTTTTCTCATTTTTAATCTAAAAGTATTTTGTGTGGATCGTAATGCAAAAGTGATCATTCTGATTTTGCCTAATCTGATTTTCCATGGACTGTGGTATTTAATCTTGAAATTTCTGAGAAGCTTTTGATGGATTTTTACCTTGCTTCGGTGTGCTTCCTCCTTGTATTAGTCAGAGACGTTAAAAAGGGAACAGAATCAAATGCTTGAATACATCAAGCGAGGATGTTCACAAGCTGCTTGGAGAGTTGTTTAGCTTAACAAAAGCTCAATTGATTCTTATTTCTGTGAAGCAGAATTACACCCGTCTGCTTATTTCTCAGACCAGGTACATGAAAAACAGGAGACAATTCTAAAATAAATGTTCTGAAAACTGCTTTGTAGTGATGAAGAGCAGTGTACAGAACACATGCCTTCTGCACTGCTTTCTCACTTACTGTCTGTCTCCGAATGAATAATAGATGTGTGAACAATCATTTTCTAATAGGATGGTCCAGAAGGGACCCCACATTAAATATTTGATTTATTATTTATGCAACTGTGGAAAATTATACCAAATTCTTTTATTTAAGCATTTCCATCTCTATATCCATATCTTTATTGTTTTCAGTAGCTACTTTCTTATTTTTCTACCACATCACTTGTTACTTAAGACCTGAGTACTTTTAAATGTAGCAGATCCAGAAAGACTTCGGTTCAGTTAATCTGCTCCATAAGTACTGTGGCTCTCCCAGCATCATGAAATATTCCTCTAAGAATTTTATTGTGAAACTATCTAAGTTCTACTTAGTTATTGGAAAAGTTGTCTGAGCTTACCCATACATAGAAAGTACATGAGGAGGAAGCTGTAAAGGAAAGTTAATTGAGTCCCAATGGTGGGCTTGTTATTTCCAAGTGTGTTTTGATCTAAATTTCAGACTTAACTGTATCAGAGATGAAGTGTTGTATTCATCCTGGGATATTTTGGTGCAATTTCAGATCATCATTATTTGCTCTAATATCTTGTTTTATTCCCGGTAGGTTTCTGCAAGTCCAGTTTCCTGCCTTTGTTGGAATTTGCTTATACTTCTGAATTAACGTTTGACTTCTGTAGTATGGCGGAAGTGGCCATGCTTGCCCGGCATCTCTTCATGTCAGAGGTCCTTGAAATCTGTGAGAATGTGCACAAACAGATGGAAGAGAAGCAAATTACAGTGTACCAAAAGGGAGATATTCAAACAGTAGAGTCAACACAAAATCTAGCAGAGCAGGCTGAAGTGGAGATGAAGCCCATGGATGGTGTTGAACAACCTAAACTCACAGCTAGTGAAGTGCCAGTAGCTGTGAATGGAGCTACTTCCTCTGCTGGGACAGAGGAGGCAGCAGCACCCCAGCCTGACCTCCTGCACCCAGAGCCTCCGGACGCCACTGCGGGTGGTCGTTCCAAGCCTGTGGAACAGTGTGAAACAACTGAAAATTACATCAAGATCCAGCTGGTGGAGGACGTTTCAAACAGCCTCTACAGCAGACACAACGCTGAGCCATCGGCTGTGGAAGCCGTGGACACACAGAGTCCAAGGGAAGCTGAGACAGTTCAAAATCAAAGCGATAAAGCACACGTGGACTCCGCTTCTGAAGACTCTTCAGAGACACCCAAGCAGAAGAGTAACGAGCAGAGCAGCTCCAGTTCCCAGCCGGAAAGCCTCGCTTCCAGCCAGGATGATACTTACAAAAGCAAGCTCCGCCAGCGCTCAGTCACTGAGGGGGGATACATCAGGCTGCATAAAGGGATTGAAAAAAAACTGCAGAATAGAAAGACAAATCCTAAATCTGCAGTGCAGCAGGTATTCTGTCTGTCATTAGGCCTGTAGTTACTGGAGTTACAGCTAAACTGTGACAGCTGGGCAAACAAAATCCCAAAAGCACTGGCTTAGCACCAGTATTCCTTCTATATTGAAGGTCCTTAGAATGCTCTGTGGCCACAGTCAAGGTTGAGTATCTTCTCACAGCTTCTTATGGGCTGGAAAGAAGTTGTATCATCTCCCCAAAATTCTTAATGATCTGTGAATTTAATTCTGAGCTAGCTCATGTATATATGTGTCGTAGATACATACATTTATCTGTTAGGGAAGTGAGATCCTACATTTGTTCAGACTTGACAACAGCATTGGGAATGAAAAATTTGACATCCTGTGTAGGTCTTAAGATGTAGTCATGGGTCACAATAATGCACTCCTGCTACCTTCTAATTGGTATCAGTGAAGAGGAATGTTCAAAGAGCAGTGGTGTTAAAAACTCTACCGCCCGTACATACTAAATGTTTAGTAATTGAACTAGTTCCAGTTACAATTTTTTTGTTTTTTAATGAAAAAAAGTTTTTTGTTTTCTTTAATGAGTCTTACTACTCTTTCCCTTTTGAGAGCCTTTCCTCTTGCAGTGCCTATGGATAGCTGACAGTCATCTCACTGGGCGTTCACGCATTTCGTTTGTGACAGAGTTCATTTTGCTGCATGTTGGCAGAGTCTTCTGAAGAACTGTGAATTTCCAGAGGAGTCCTGAGAGTTTTGCATACTAGGGCCACCAGTCCCACACACAGGACAATAATTTGTTATCATTACAACGCCCTGGTAGATAGAAACTGTAGATGGACAGATTAAAGCCCAGATGCTAAAACTGGCACAATCAAAATACTTGAGCAAACTATTTATGCTTGTTGGAGAGTGCCATGGTTTTGTTCTGTTTTGGGGAGGGGAATATTTACTTTTGGAAATAGTTCCTGTTAATGTATTTTGCAGTTTTTAAATCCAGCTCCTTGACAGATGAAGTGCACAGACCTAAGGAAAAAGGAAATTGTTTTAGATGACTGCTCAGGATTGGACTCAGGACTACGTTTCTGCTTTCTTAACTAGTTTTGTAGCTTTTAGTGTTTTGTCTTCTGCATCCCTCAACTCCCCCTATGGCATGGGATGTCATATAAGCTTTGGGAAGGAGACCCTCTCCTGAGTTCCCAGTTTTGATGCTGGGAGAGTAACAGGAAAGAGATTGCAAGAAAAATGCTGCTGATAAATTACAGTACTTGCGCTTGGCATGGAGATACTGGGGATGAGGTGTCCTTTGTAGGAAGTAATTTTCCTAGCTCTTACTAATCATGTACGGAACAAAATTATTTTTGTGGCTTCCAAATTTAGCCAAGTTTGCATAAGTTTTCAGAGCAACAGGAAAATTTTTAAAAATGCATTAAAAAGTTTTCTCCGTGTTGAGTTTCAGTTTGGTTTTCAGAGGCATGAGAAGGGCTGGCATATTTTTAAAAACTGCTAGATACCTCATTTGTTGGGAGAACAGGATCAAAAAATGGGGATGCTTGTACTTCCTTCCCTTGCCTTAGTCTCAGGAACCCAAAGGGGACACACCTGATACAGGACGTTTCCACCTGATCACTTAGAATTTGGCTTTTAAAGAATTTGGCAGCAAGTTTCTACAAAGGAAGATGAGATAATGTGCTCCAGCTGTCACTGCCAATACCACCTAATAAAAGCCCACTAATACCTTATTCCTACATTAAAAAATCTCTAGGAAAGCTGGAATGCTCTCAACTTCATAGAAATCCTGACTGGCAGTACTCTGTGATTCTTCTGTAACTATCCCATAGTTGTCACTTAGGCAGCACTTCAGGGCTGAAGAGTTCATTGTCCCTGAACTGGTGAGTCACTGTGTGACTGTCATCATTATAAGTTTATGGTTTTCAAAAAAGAATGGTTTTGCATTCACCTAGAGATCTGTAGTTTTGTAGTGAACTGAAACAAGGTAACTTCCAAGCAACTAAGTCAGCTGAGCAAAATGAAGAGGCATTACAGTAACACAGAACACCAGCTTTTAATACAAACTTTGAGACAAGGTGTGAAGTACAGTGCAGTAAAATTCATTCAAAGGTTCTGTTTTTCCAATCTAGGTTGCCATGAAGCTGGTACAAAGAGGAAAAAAAATGAAACAGCCCAAAAGAGAGACCATGGAAAATAACGAGGTGGAAGCACAGCACAAATGCACTGACTGTGGAATGGTGTTCCAACGGCGCTACGCACTTATAATGCACACACTGAAACACGAGAGATCTAAAGAGTATAAATGCCCAGTAAGTTGAGGGGTTGGGGTTTTTTTCTGTGTAAACCTTCCTCCTTGTGGAAATTAATTCAGTAATTATATTAGTAATTATTTTTCATTGCCTTTTTTGGTACATATATTTATTTTCCTTATGGATTGCAGTGTTGGATACAGCCTAGATCTGGACGGGGTGAGGTAGAATGGAATGCAGCCGCTTGCCTGACAGTAGCATGTGACTTGCTGCTCAAGACAGTGTTAGAATGGGATTTGCTTTTAAACCTACCTGTAATTTGTGTTTAGTCTAGACTGTAAGTTAGTCTCACTGGGAAGTGATCAGCGGTTCTGTCAGTAGCCATAAAATGAAAAATTTACAACTATTCATTAACCTCAGACAAAATGGCTGTTGGAGTTGGGATATAGCTATAACTCATACTACTGCACATAAAACATTTTATTACCTCTGTCTGTTTAAAAATAATTCTGAGTGTTACATGCGGGGTAAAGTTTGATGTTTCCTGTCCCAGTTGTGTAAGAAAGAGTTCCAGTACGGTGCCTCCCTGCGGGCCCATCTGGTGCGGCACACGCGCAAGACAGAAGCCGCTGCCACAGCTCCCGGCGCTGAGGGCGTGTCCTCGGTGAAAGGCAGAACCAAACGGGAGTTCGTGTGTGACATCTGTGGGAGAACTCTGCCCAAGCTCTATTCTCTCAGAATACATATGCTCAAACATACTGGTGTCAAACCCCATGCATGCAAGGTAAAGTCCTTTTGCTCTCTAATCAGATTAGTCATGTTCTCTATTACCAATATTTTGGTATTGATGCTCTGCCCTAAAATTTATGTTCGTCTTGGACACTTCATGATAGGGAAAACTAGTGTAACATTCGTGATGAAATTGCTTGCGGTCCAAGAGTAAGAAAACTAGAATGAATTTGAGTTGTGCAAGTTCATATTCTTTTGTTTAGAAGAATGTCTTCCTTCGATTACTCCTTTTTTATAAGACTTGTTCTGTCACTGGTGCAAAATCACAGGCCTGGCAATCCTAGAAATAAAGGAGTTTTTGTTCTGTTTCAAGTTAAAGACCTATTACATAATTAGTTTTATTTGTCCTATTCCACCACATATGGATTCTTTTAGGTTTGTGGAAAGACCTTTACGTACAAACATGGATTAAAAATGCACTTAGCTCTCCATGAAGTACAGAAACAGTTCAAGTGTGACTTGTGTGAAAAGTCTTTTGTCACAAAAAGAAGTCTTCAGGAACACATGAGTATTCATACAGGTAAGTGATGAGAAAGGGAATCTTTTTCCTTTGCTTGGCCGTTGTGTGCTGCTGAAGTTTGACGTTGTTCTTCAGTGTCAAAGGAACTGTTTAAAGAAATGAACAGTAGTTTGTTCTTTTTATTCTGGTCATGCAGCTGACGTAGAGGTACGTAGTCGTTTTCTGGGGCTGTTTTACCATACTTTAGTGTTATTATGCAAACCTTCTGTACAAGAACGGGGAATTGTGGTTGGTCTGTTTCTCTGGTGTTATGCACTTATTTACTGCCTGTATCATGTAAATTCAACAAGAAACAGGCAACAGGCTCAAATGTTCTAGTGCACTTAGTCTTCTGGCCTGTCCTTTTAGAGGAAAACATGCTAAGTTACATCTCTCAAAATCTCTATATACATTTTACAAGATTTTCTGTACTAATACTGACATAAATCCTAATGTCTTGAAAGATCTTAGCATGTGAAATATGACAGTATAATAATTTAATACAAGCAGAGTTTTAAAGTTGTAATTTGTGAAGGTTTTTGGACTGGTTTTCTGGACTGGGCAGAATCAAGAGATACTTAATTAAAATATTTTTTTTCCTGAAATTAAGGCATTTGTATTAGTAGTCATCCCTCCTATGTTGATGAAATGGAGCCGAAACTTTTGTTTTAAGGTGTTACTCCAAAAATGCAAGATATAATAAATAATCCATAAGCAATGCTGTGTTTCTGAAGAAGTGGTATAATGTATAAACACAGGCAGTTGTGGATTTTTTCACACAAGAGGGCAGTCTTTTAGGCTGCTCACTTTTCCTCACAAAACCATAGTTGCAGTGATGTACCTATGTTTAAAAACATGAAATAAAGTAATATAGAGTTCCTACTCCCCCCTAGTGTATTATTACATTAGCACATACAAAATACACTTAAAAATTCCATCAGTCTGTAATTAAACAAACTTCTCATAGTAGTACTGCTCTGATTACTTAAGATAATTATATATGAATTAAAACCCTCTCTCACAAAGCACTCCAGAGAAATGTTTGTCTGGCTTGGTAACATATTTTGTTTTGTTTTTGTTAGGAGAATCCAAGTATCTTTGCTCTATCTGTGGAAAATCTTTCCACAGGGCATCAGGACTCAGTAAACACATAAAGAAACATCAGCCAAAGCCTGAAGTTCGTGGATATCAGTGTACTCAGTAAGTCAGGTGATGGGGGGGGGCTTTGTTGGGCTTTTTTTCCTAGCATTAATTATCCTAGTAATTTTCAAGATTAAAAGCAGCTCCTTGTTGTAACATAAAACTATTCCACTGGCCTGGGATAAGAGCCTGTAAAGCATGAGAAAAAGAACCAAACATTTTTTTAAATACACATGCTGGAGAGTAAAGGTTTATTTTTAAGCTGTTACCTAGCTCTAGCTTCAGGCAGATGTTCTCTAATGACTTTGCACTGTAATTGGTGTTGTAATCAGTAGCTGTGTATACATAAAAAGCTACAGCTTTTTTTTGTAGGACAGATAAAAGAGTGTATAAGGTTGTAAGAGGCCAAGGGCCTTCAGCCCGGTTTTGCCCTCTTGCAGTGTGATAGCAGATTTCAGTTTGATTAGAAGCTGTAAGTTTGATTAGACTCCTGTAGAGTCTGCAGCGTCCTGCAGTTGTGTGCAGTGTTTGCTAAAACATGCTGTGTTTAGCAAACACCTATGCAGGAGCATCTCAAATTGAGACTCACTGACTGTTGCAGTTCTCTTGATTATAAAGCATATACGACCACTTAGATACTGCAGTAAATGGTATTCATTTTTATTATTATTTAAATGACAGCATTGTGGACTTTAGCAAAGCAGAAATTCTTAACTGGAAAGTGTGTTCTTAGTGCATTAGTAAAACATGGATACTTTTTCCATGACCAAGCAGACTATAACTTGAGATTTGAACAACTTAAACAACTTCAGACTTGAACCTTTCAAGTGCCCTGCAGTAGGACAAATCATGTTTAATTTTGGAACTCACAATGAGGTCCCTGGGAACCTCTGTCAGATATTAAGAGGCAATTTATGATTGCCTGTAGCAATTCAAGGTTTTAAAGAAAGCGATAATCTAAAAAATTGTTTAAAGTATCTCAGTGCTGCTGCGTGCTAGCAAAAAAAGTATTTTCTAAATTATGACAACTTACTTCAGTTCTGTCAGCAATATTTTTATTTAGTGATTTTTAATGCTAAAAGTATTCTAAAAATACAAAGAACAGAGCTAATAGGGTGCACAGACACATAGTATGTTCCATAAAACATGCTGTGGAAGGCAGTTTTAGTTTCAAAGGTGGAATATTTATAAACAGAAATTTTCTGCTCAAGGCAGTAGGGCCATGGATGCAAGAGATCACCTTGACAGAGAAGATATTTTGACTCCCCAGCTTTGTCAAAACAGACACAGTCCTGGCTGCTTCTCCAGCAAAAGTCTCTACTAAGGATATAATTCATGTTGTCACCAGTGGTTTAGAAAGCTTCACTAAGCAATAACCAGACTTCAGCTTTTTAATTTGGTGGCTTGGAATGGAAACCTCACTGTCAGGCTTCAGACTGAACTTCTGGCCCAGTTGAGCAAATCTGATGAGTTATTTTCGTAAAATGTTCCTGGAAGTTTTTCAGTGAAGTGTGTTTGATTAAATCTCAGTAGTGCATGCCAATGTTAGAGGGTGGTGATTGCTTGAGTTTTTTACTTTTCTAATGGCTTTTCCAAATATGTAACCCTTGAGGAGAGGTCACCAAGTGCCAACCCCATTTAAGCCCCTTAGGGGTCTTTCTGATACTTTATGTGGATGTGCAGACTGAGGATCCCTGACAGCTCCATGTGAACTGGAGTGGTCAGATTTTCCAGCCTAGGAGGAGGAGGTTGTTTGGCTGGCTCAAGGACTCTTACCATTTGGGTTTTTTTTCCCCTTTCTCAAAAGCAAACAAAGCCTNNNCAAAAGCAAACAAGGCTTTTTTTTTTTTTTTTCTCCAGAATGTCCATTATTGAGGCAGTGTAATACAAAATGTCTTCTTCCTGTATGGAAGATTTTTTCGTTTTCACTGGATACTACTCTAGAAGTTGAATCATCCACCTTTGCTTGCTGGTGTTGCTCTGCCTCTGTCCTTTCTTGAGTCATGCAGCTGTATATTGTTACATGAGGAAGAGAGAGAGATGAGCACCAGAATTTCTTCCAAAGGGAGAAACCATGTTTTTGATTAGACCAGGCTCTGTAGGCTTCATACCAAGAGGAGCTGTGTAGTCATACTGTGGCAAATTATAAGTGAAAGAAAACAGTAAGTTAGCCTGGCTTAAGATGTGTACAAACACCAAGCTAAAGAATGAGTATTGATACTTTCAGATGCTTTCTTGCGGGATTATGAATTTGGTTTTTTTCATTTCTAAAAACACCCTGCATTTGAGCATTAAAAACAACAAATTCCAGTTATCTTTGTGTCAGTCCTCTTTGGATGAGGGAAGAAGCAGCTGTTACTCTCCTCATGTGTTCATATGCTATAATACAAATTTCTGATGTCTCCCAGTTGGTTTGGCTTTGATTGATCTCCAGTAAAGCGGCAGAAAGAATAAAGTTACCCATTAAGAGACAAAAGGGTTTCAGAGGTCCTCAAGATTTATTCCAGGCTGCTCTTCTCTTTAATTTTTCCTAGTTTAGAATGAGATTGTGCTTTAAATAAATACTGATGATTCAGTAGGTGTTCTCAGTCTTCAGTTGCCATCAAAGAAGAGGGTCCCACTGCCTTTGAAATCAATGCCTTTTATGGGATGCTAAAACATTTGCTGTTACAGGTGTGACAAAAGTTTCTATGAAGCTCGGGATCTTCGGCAGCATATGAATAAACATTTAGGTGTGAAGCCATTTCAGTGTCAGTTCTGTGGAAAATGTTACAGCTGGAAGAAAGACTGGTATTCCCATGTAAAGTCTCATTCTGTCACGGACCCTTATAGGTAAGAAGAAATTAATTCAACAGTTGAGGTGTACTAAGCAAAGTGAGGTTATAGAGATCCACAGCCTGTCAACAAGGCACTGTCTAGTCCACTTTTAAAGTACCACTGGATTGATGATGGTGACTGGGGTCTTGAGTATTTGAGGATGGATGGGTGACTTTAAATAGTGTGGCACACAGTGCTAGAACTAAGACATGAAGTCACAAGAGCATAGAAACTTAGGTGATCTCACTTCTCTAGAAGGGTAAGTGGGAGCTTTGTGGCTGTGCATAAGAGGAAATGTAGTTCAGTCCAACAATATTACTTCTAATTATGGAACTATTTGCCATATAAGACAGTATTCCCAATAAACTTTGCCTACCATAAATAAAGTGCATTTTGGCTTAAAAAACATAGGTGTACTTAAAGTGTATTAAAATCATAATAATGGTTTTAATGGATTTCTCACTTAACACATTTTAGGTGTAATGTATGTGGGAAAGAATTTTATGAGAAGGCTTTGTACAGAAGACATGTAAAGAAAGCCACACATGGTAAAAAAGGAAGAGCAAAACAAAATCTGGAACGAGTTTGTGAGCACTGTGGAAGAAAATTCACACAACTTCGGGAATATAGGAGACACATGAACAATCATGAAGGTATGTAGAACACAAATAGTCATTACATCCCTCAACCCCTGAAAAGACAATGTGCAAGGGGATAATTATTTCTTTGAATCTGTGTGTCCTGTCTGGCAAGACATGGAGCACTTTTTAAGAGGGGTAAATCTGGCAAAGAATTGGATGCACTAAAACGTTCTTTATTTCCAAAGACACACAGAGTTAACAAAGTACTCTTCAGACAGGAGAATGATTGGCCTAAATCTAAAAAAAAAAAAATACCAGTGTTGGAAATTGATCAACTTCTTAATTTATGACAAGTGATAAACTATATGATGTTTGGGGAAAATGTGAAAACATTTTGTATTTTTTGTTAAAGAATTTTATGCATTTTAATGTTAGATGTAAAGTATTAAACTGATTTTTGAGTATTTGGTTCTTTCAGCTATTCTGGGAGTCTATCTATTCTCCTGTCCCAGGGCAAAACCCACTTTGTTTTGAAGCATGTCTCCTTTTAAAGAGCTCTTAAGAGTAAATCTGACAGCTAACTATTAGAGAATTTTGTGTTTCTGAACAGAGAAAGTGTCCTGTATCTGGTACCTAGCCTAAATCTACAGTAACTGTCAGAGAGGAAAAGCCATTAGTGAGATGGTGTTTGTCACCACCCACACGCCATATTAGATATTTCAGATCACAGAACTCAGATGTTACGAGGGAAAATAAGATCATACAAATATCAGGTGCTATATATGAACATGTGCAGTGTGGAAGAGGTAAAGCTATATGTGTACAGAAGGATTTACAACAACTAGAAATGTAAGTGACAAATTCTGTGAAGTAAACGTGGCTTCAAAAAGGCATCAGAATGATCAGAATCCCAT
This sequence comes from Regulus satrapa, assembly GCA_013396955.1. Taxonomy (NCBI): domain Eukaryota; kingdom Metazoa; phylum Chordata; class Aves; order Passeriformes; family Regulidae; genus Regulus; species Regulus satrapa. The sequence goes on along the minus strand of VWZN01004115.1, from coordinate 592,105 downwards.
TAAGCATTGTGCACTTAAAATAAAGAAGAAACTGCATTAAAAGGAATCTTGGAAAGTTTTTAGAAGTGAAGTGTTGAATTGGGCACTGGAGGAAAATGTCTCCACTGATTGCACTACGCTTGCATGATACTGTTACACGGGAGTGGTAAGCGGGGTCTCTTTCTCACACGGCAGACATCACAGTCTTGTCTGTCCGTGCGCGCTGCTGTTGTCGCTGTGGCCGCTGCTCCTGGCGAGCTCTGTGTCACCCGTGCTTGCTGTGCCCCGGCAGGTGTGAAGCCGTTCGAGTGCCTGACGTGCGGCGTGGCCTGGGCGGACGCGCGCTCCCTGAAGCGCCACGTGCGCACGCACACCGGGGAGCGGCCCTACGTGTGCCCCGTGTGCAACGAGGCCTACATCGACGCGCGGACCCTGCGCAAGCACATGACCAAGTTCCACAGGGATTACATACCCTGCAAAATCATGCTGGAAAAAGATACTCTTCAGTTTCACAACCAGGGGACGCAGGTGGAACACGCCATCAGCATTTTAGCGTCAGACATGCAGGAGCAAGAAGCCGAGATCAGCTTTGATGCTGGTGAGGGCGAGACCGTGGTAGTGACGGGAGAGACGCTGGAAGCCATCGAAGCAGTTGCAGCTACTGAGGAATGCACGTCAGTCTCCACCCTTTCTGACCAAAGCATCATGCAGGTGGTAAATTACGTACTGGCACAACAGCAAGGACAGAAAATGGCTGAAGTGACACAGGCCATTGAAACTGTAGAAGTAGAAGTGGCTCATGTAACAACAACTGAGTCAATTTAGTATATGAGAGAGCAAGAAGGGTCGAGGTCTATAATCTGTAAGAGCCAAATATTTAACGGGTTACCTCAGGCTTTCAGTGATGCCTGTTTTCAAGTGGTTAATCCTCAGTAGTGAATGTTGTGATGACCGAGTACTGCACCGCATATTAGAGGAAAAAGTACCAATACTCCAGTGTGGTTCCAAGGCTTTTAAAACTAGGATTTCTATACTGGCTATAACTTAAAAAACAAAAAAAAAAGAAAAGTAAAAGTAATGTTTTTGTGTCATGCAGTATCATACTGTAACTTTGAAAAAATTAAAAAGAAAAACAAACATATAAAAAGGCTGCACTAAAAACTAGAAATGCACAGCTATTGGTAGTTTTTTTGTTTGTTTTGATGTGCATTTCGTCAAGTTTGCGAGCAAATTACCTGTGTTGGATTCTGTCTGTTTACTCCCAAGACAAGGGAGGTGGTAGAATGCTTTGTGTAGGCGTGTGCTTCACGTGACATACAAAAAAAAGGAAGCTTTTTTCTCTGGGCAAGTGCACCATTGGTAGTTAGTGAATCCCAGTGCTGAAGAACTTATTTAAATTCCAGGTGTGTGGGTAGCTGGTCCAGGGTTCAGCAAAATGCTGTTAGATGATTTATAAATAATGGGCAGGGATCTGCTGAGTCTGAGAAAGTTCACCACGATGGCTGTGAATTTAATTTGACCAGAGGACAGCCCTGGGAGACTGTCATAGGGAGACTACTTAGAGAAGTAAACATTGCCTTTGTAAGGGAGGAGTTTACCCCATGGCCGGTGTGCAGAGCCATGTTTAGCTCCATGTTTGTTTGAAAGCTATTGTCAGCACTGATGTATGAACCCAAAGCAGGCAGCTTCCTGAGGGGTGCTTCTCTTTTTGCTCGATGTTGGATGTAGAAATTGTCCAAGGAAAAAGGTCTAATGACACTTCGCCAGGAAGTCCAGGTAGTTATGGACTGATCCTGTGTTGTATCATATTGAAAGGAGGAGCCCTGCTAATTCCCAAGCAGGACACATGACAGTATGAAGGTAGAGAAATATGAAGATCATAGGATGGGGTAAAAATTAGATTTGTCTCAAAATTACCAGAATCTCTAGAAGACATTACTGCTGCTTTAAGAAAAATACTTCTAGGGCCAGTTGATACCTGGTGTTACATCACATACTTGAAAAAATCCTTACTGGGTGTTCCTGCTAGTTAGTGTGATTGATAGCTGTGCTTGGCCCAGGTTTCCATGTCCCTGGTTTTAGACCACAGACAGGGCACATCTTACAAGGTGTGGGTCCCTTTGTTGCTGCGTGATTTTTTTAAACAAGCAGCATGTCTGTCAAGGAAACTGAAAGTGCTTTGCCTGTGAACAATCAGAGCTGTAGTCTTTACATTTTTCTGAGTCTGTAGTGGTATCACATTTCCTAACCTGGACAGCAGCAAGATACCCAAGCAGCCAGAAACTTGTAATACTGCGGGGTAAGCTTCGTAAATAAAGTGACATGCATATAATTCTGCTACCTGTGAAACAGATCCACTGAACAACATTTCAGCAAACCCGTTGGCAAAGTAACCACCTCATTTGAGTTAGTATTTTTACTTTTCATCTTATTTAACTATGTAGATATCTGTCTACTAAGCTAAAGAATGGACTGTTCTTTTTATACTTTGCAATTCTGTAGATAAGCAGTTGAAAATTTTTTATGTTTGAGTTCCTGTCTTGGGTCCAGATTAATTTGTAGATGCCTATTTCAAAAGTCAGGAGCTTATTTCAGAGAAATAATGTAGTTATTTATATATCTTGCACCCCTTTACAATTGTATTATTTGTAATTACAAAATGGAGTAAAACTAAAATGACTATTAGACATTACTGCTAGCTGTAACTTGAATTTTTGTATGATAAAAAATCTGGAGATAGCCATCCTGCTTAAAATTAAAATACTGCCATTATGATGGAAAAATATTTAAAAGAGCACTAGGTAAACTTGAAAAATTACTTCAATGTTTGTATCCTAAAAGTAATTATGTATTGCTAAAGTGAAGAAGTGTTCAAGGAAAAGTAGCTGTAAATAGTGCTAGGACATTATTTGTATATTTAGTGTGTCACCTTACAAGGAAGAATATTACCAGCACCTTAGTTTAGTCTTCGGTGCATTTATTTATTTGCCCAACCTATGGAACAAGCAAAGGTAAATACGAATTTTGTAGCCTTCTTATCCACTGTCAAAATGCTTTTACTGACTCAGTGGACTCGGTGATCTGCTGTTTATAAACAACCACCAACCAAACTAATCACAAAAGGTTGTTTTCTAAACAAGATTCAGCCAGGAATGCCAGACCTCAATGTTGTGGCACCCCTTTCCTAACATGCTGTGCCTTACCTTCTCAGAACAGCGTGAGGTAAGTAGGGAGTGTCACTCTTGGCTTTGCTGTTCCCGTCTGTGTGGAGTTGCCTTATGTTTTTCTTTGGGCTTCAGCACTTAAGACATTGACTGCCCTTCTGCAGAAGTTAGACTGCAAATATGCAGTTGGTATTTGATTTTTTTGAAACTAAAGTTAATGAGAAGTATCCGTTCATTAAGTATTCCTAGTGAATTCCTGTACATAATGAATCAGATTTGTACATTCTGCTGTTTTTATTTAGTGTTAGGTGTATAAAGTTATGGTTATTTCTGTCATCGAATAAACTGAGCTCTACCATGAATTGCTCTTTAAAAAAGCTTTCTTTTTCTCTGGGGAGAGAAGGTGTTGCAGATTCCTCTTCAGTATTTCACTTTCCATATGCAGACAGATTCTGGCCTGAGTAGTTCTAGTGCCATCTGGTGGCACCAGCTTCTTAATTTTTGCTCAAGGCTCAAAGAATGATGTTGTGTATGAGGAAACACACTGCCCTCCTGAACTGTATGAGAACGTGGCTGTACAAGCGCACAGTGCTAATGGAACACCGTGTATATTGACACTGAAATTGCTTTGGCTGCAAGTCCTCGGAGTAGGTGAGGTTTCTGCTCAGCCCCCTGGTACCCAGCTTTAACGATTTTGATTTGTTTCAGATGTCATTTCTCTTGACATGGGTGTCCACAACACTGCACCCCAAAGCAAGCACCAGCCAGCACTTGCCACCTTAGCCTCTGTCCTGGGATGGATATTTGAGCAGGGCTTGTGGTGTGGAAGTTGTCCTCCACTGTCACTCTCCTGGCTCAAGGATGAGCTGTACAGCTGCCTCCAGGTCTGGGAGCTGTGTCCTGTGCCTTTCCCTTTGCTGTTACAGGAACTTCAAGGCAGCACCGATGTTGCAGAAAGCCTGATGATCTTCTGTGGTTCATCCTAAGGGAACTCTAGGAGCTTTTTAACTCTGTGAGCCCCTGTAAGTAATCAAGCTAAGTCAGTATTAAAAGTGGAGGTTTCAAATGGCTGAATGCTGAAGGAGTGAGGTAGGCTTCTGTTGAACAACCACAGGGATGCAGCTATAAGTGCACAACAGTCAAGTGATGTGTGGGTAAATTTTGCCCCACTTGGTTTCTACTGGAGTTACAACCGTGTAATGCCTTGCTGGTAAAGGAAGCACCATGAATTTCTACAGCACAGTGTTAGAATGATGACATTCAGGAGCCAGTCTTACAGGAGCTGCAGCCAACAACGTGGTGGGGCCCCCCAGCATCTCTGGAGCAGCTCTTATCCCAGGCCTGTGCTTGAGCAGGAAAACTGCAGCTGCTGCAGGTGAGAGGCCCTGGTCGCTCTGTTGTCACTCTCAAGTGCAGGGCTCTTGGGGAGCATCCTTACAAGTCTCGTGTGACCTTTGAAGGACTTAGCAGAAAGGAAGTTTTCCTTGTTCCCCTAGGAAAAGTTTTGTGCTGCAGGCTTTGTCTCTCCTCAGGGTCAGGTGCCCTGCCTCCCAGCATTGCTGAGTTACGGGGTGCAGGCAGATGTGGAGTAGGGCAGGCAGACTCAATGCTCACATGTGGCCCACAGGAGCAGATATGCAACACCAAGGGCAGGGACAGACTATTCAAACACACTTGCAGGGGAATAGGATTGCACAGAGGGGGAAAACGTCCAGCAGGGGCTCTCAATAATTTCTTTTCATAATTCATCCTGCCCTGAGTGTCACTTGAATGTTGAGTAAGAGAGGGGAGGGTGCTGTGCCTACTCCACATCCACTCAAGTTTTCTACTGCAATTCTGATTATGATGGTTGTACAGAAGGGAAACCTCCCCCTTCTCTCCTTGCTGATTTAGAGTGAGCAGATGGTGAAATTTTAATTGTGCTTTTTGTGTTTCCTCCTTTTTATGGGTCCTTAAAATCTTGCGTCAAATCTTTTGTTTTGTTTGGATACCAAAAAGGAAAGCAACTTTCCATCATGCGGGTTTAGAAGGAGCCCTCTTTTCACACCCATCTTTTGAAACTTTCCTGCTACATTACAGTGATAACTCTGGGAGAAATGTAGTCTTAAAACCTCCAAATGAAACATTTTGCCTGCAAGCACATTTCACTCAACTGTTAAAGGAAAACAACATCCTCAAACCATTTCTATTGCTGGACCACTACAATAAGAAGTGCTCTTATGTTCTGAGGTGCAACTCTGCTATGCAAAGGGAAAATTCAGTTTTCCATTTCAGACATATTAATGCATTTGTCTATCAAAACACTTTATATAGGTCTGCTACTTTTTCTTGTTAATAAGCATTCACATTTTCCAGGTTCTTACAGAACATGTCTGCAGGTAGATGTGGCACCAATAGCAGCAGAATTTTAATAATGAACAAGCCCTCACCTCTCTTTTTCCTTTCCAGTCTGTGATCTGTTATGACACAGTTTTCAGCAGGGGCCATGAGACCATGAATTGATAAACACAAATAAAGGAATCAGGATATGTAATATTTCCTAGCCATTTTTCACAGTGTTAGTAGTCCAGATGCTGAAACAAATACAGGTGACTTTCAAATCTCTATTCTTTAAAAGGAAGGCAACCAGCAGAATGGAAGAGTTGTGTCTTGGCTGTGTTACTACATAGATGAAGGATGGTAGCAAGGATTTCTAGGGTTATTTTCTATCTAACATGACCTCCTGCTGCAGAGTATGTGCTGTGCAGCTTCCAGCAATGCTCATCCTTTTACTGTAAACACTCAGTTCCTCCATCTGATTTACTGAAAATGGTTTAAAAGGCAGCCACATGGTCAGCTGCTACTGTTTGAATGCCTTAGTGTCTGGAGGAGACAGCTGGAGATGACTCATGGGGTTAAACAGCAGCTTCTGAGACCCGTAATTGTGCTTTTTATTATTTTGGCTAAGATTTATACACCGTGCTACCTACGGCCAAAGTTCAATCCAGGAATTTAAATCTTGGAATCATCTTTCTGGAAAGCTGCTTCTGTTTGTTTTCCACTCTATTTGTTTTCACTTGTAAATTTGTGTCATTTACACCTGCCCAGCAGCAAAAGTGCTAAAAGGGGAAACTGAATTACAAAATAAGAAACTGACAACCCACCTACAGAGCCTTTTTTAAAGCAGACTTTCACTGCACCTGGGCATGGAACAAAAAGCACTCAGAAACCTCATTCTGTGGTGGGACGTGTGTACTTAATTGCAAAGGATTTGACAACTTTTGGGTGAGTAGCACAGCTTGTCTGGAGGCTCCCAAGAGGTCTTTGACAGCACCTCATACCAATGAACTGGTGTGAATCCCAAATGAAGATTAAGCTCACTTGTCCTCTCACCAAGAGGTTCATGACTGCAACCCCCTGTCCCAGCTGGAGCTCAGCCCTTCATGGAGTGGGGCTCTGGGAAGCCACCCTGCTCTCTGTGCTCCCCTGCACAAAACTCTGTCAGACGAGGCCTGCAGTGAGCTGATTTCACCACCCCAAGTCGAACCTGCATTGCAGATAGATAGCGTCAAAAGCAGCACAAATAAGTCAGTATTCATAAGAATGCAAGAGGTCTCTTTCAAAAGAGGTGTCTTACATGCAAATAAATCCATGAAATACATTACCAGCTACTTATACATTGTAATTAATTTAACACTTTTCTACCTAGAATGTCTTTTGAATATCAGATGTGTGGTTAAAAATGAATATACACCTTTCTGTACAAATCTACATACTTTCAAATATAGAATCAAATTACTATTCTAATGAGCTTACTGTATTTCCGTGCATATACGTTAAAGTACATTTTAAAATTTGCAGCTTTGAATTTTGGTACAAACCTATGTACAGTAAATTTAAGCTTCTGGACAGCAGACTTGCCTTTCTTACCTACCTTACAAAGATTTCCTGGACCCCAAGGCTTCCTAGAGCCGCTGACTGCAGAACACCAATGCTACTCCTTGGTTTTCCTGCTGGATTTCACAACACAGAATATTTTTTAACCCAGTGTTCTAGACCCTTTATAAAATACTAAAAATATTTCAAAACTAGAATATAGATATAAAAATAAAAAATATATTAAAATATATAAATATAGATATAACTGTAAGTGTATATATATAAATATTAATTTAAAGTAATCCCTTACCACATTGATACTGAGCATGTGTACAAGCATATTCCAAAAGGAATAATCATCTTTAGTGTCTGGGGAAATACACTGCAAGATATTCTGTACATAAAAATACTCTAAGTACACCAGTCTCTAACAAGCAGAATTCTTATGGATTGAGCCAAACAGGATCATAAAAGCTTTTGGTTGCTAATGTTGCAGAATTCCATCTGGTTTCATGGAACAACTTATTTTCCTCTTCATTTAAGCTTCCAGTAGTAAAAAAAGAAAAAAAAATATATTAAAAAAGGAAGAGACCTTTTCTTATGTATGTATGCAAGTTATATCCTTAAGTTATTCCAAACAGGGAGAAAATCCTTCAATCTTATTACAAAACAAACAGAATCTAATTCTTGGTACACAAGTTGCGCGTAACAGTGAACAGTCTGTGTAACACACAGAAAAAGGTAAGAAAGAAATCTTAAAGGCCAAGATTGTAAGAGTTCAAGTGAGCCTTGACCAGACTTGCCTGGTTAGCTGGGTAACAGCCTAACTGACCCATACACACTCATTTGTTTTGTGGGTTTTAGTTTTCTTTTTTCCTTTTTAAGCCCAACACAACAAAACCTTTAATAGGGGTAAGAATATTTATTTTAATACTCCAGAAGAAAAATTCTGAGTAATCCACGTTTCCTCTGTCAAGCATTCATTGTTGGCAAAGTGAAGGCAGAAAAGCTTTTTCAGCAAACACCATCACAAGGAAACGTCTGGCTAATGGGGATATGAGCCTGAAACAGTCTTTTTATCTGATGTTGCTCTTTAGAAATGTTTTCTGTATTTAATGCACAGCTCTGCTCCAATAAAATATTACTCAGAAGACTAAAGGGGTTTCTCTACAATGGAAGGTGGTGTTTTATAGCATGAACTTAGTGTAGCATATAAATAGCAGAGGTGCTCTGTGTTTTCCAGTTTTCAGGGTGTGCTGAACTGCTGCTGAAAAGAAAGGCTCACATTATCTCTGGGGTAAATCAATTCTCTGGGTCCATTTGCCCTTATTTTAGGAATTTATTGAAGTACTCCTATTTAGTCTGATGCCAGTATCAGATCACCTGTCATTCACTTCACACCTTAGGCATGGCCACAGCCTTCAACAAATCACACAGATCATTTGTATTCTGCATAAATTAAGGACTTAAATGCATTACTTGACACAATGACAGAACACACACACCTCAGGGAAAGCATGAGATCTATTACCCACAAAAGGAAGAGGGGGTTGATGCTTTTTTAAATCATTGCATAACATATCAAAGTAGACAGAGAACTAACTAGAACTTAACAATTCTGAAATAGGTAAAAAAGAAATTTGGTACTTAAAAATATTCCTACAATATTCCTCAGTGACTTGATTTTGCCTTTATTTCTTTTAATTTCCAGGAACTGTAAAGCTACAACATAGCTTTATTGTATTAGTAGTGGATGTACCTATAATCGTGGTAAGTCAGCACTGACGTGGCTGTTCTGCAATTGTTTTCTAACATAATAGTGATTGATCTTATTTTATAATGGTACCAAGGAAAGAAACTGTAAGACTCAAAACATAATTTAAAAATGCAGCACTAATTTCTAACCACTAGATTGGCTTCATTTATAGATCAGTTTAGCCTACTTTGAAACTCCTGCCAAAAATTATTTAGAGCATTAATTTGCTCTAAATTTAAAGCTCAGTAGAGGACTTAAGAAACAACTGTGCATAGGTTCTAGGCATATCAAAAAAGAGTAGCACTTCCCTGTTGAAATCTACCAAAGGATGCAAAAGATCACCTCAAAAAAGGGGGATGAAGAGGGAATAAAAACAAGTATTATAAGAGAAAAGCACTACCTTTCCCAGCAGAAACATTCCCACCTTGGAAAGAAACCTTTCACCAGTCCTTCCTCCTCTACAGCAAGAATTAATGGCTACCTCACAGATAAAAATGTTAAACTGGGTCCAAGATGCTTTCATGTAATCCACTGGTGATGTAATACAAACAAAATCCTGGGAATGTTGCTATCACTGAAAACAACATCCCCTTTCTGCTTAATTGATTCCACTTGTTACTCATTACACCAATTTAAGACACATTTTTCCTCTTCAGTTTATGCTAATAAATGTTGGCTGATAAGTTTAAAACAGAGATTTGCTTGCAGAGTGATATTTTAAGGAAAAAAAAAATTGCTAAATTCTTTTCCTAGTAACACCTTTAACCTGTGTGATCATAAGCACAGATGATGCCAAGAACAGCAGTGATGCCTGACAGACAACTCTTTTATTATTGACAATCAGATTTTGATATTTATTATTATTTACTCATGACCACCTGATTTTCACAAGTGACATGATGCCATTTCCTTCAAGGTGGAAGGGTTATCCCTGTCCAGGGATATATTTATTCCATAAATACAGGTTATATCCTGTATTTATGGAATAAACTTTCCTGGTTCTAAGTGAAGCATATCGCAAACTTGTATTTTTCCTAAATATGTCACTGTCATTATTCCTGGGGACCCTTGGCTTGTGGAGAGCTCTTGCCAAGTTCTGCTGTTCTCTCACACAGCTCCAACCCCATGGTTTGAAAGCTCTGGGACTGTTTCCCTCTGGGGTTTGTTCAGGCGTGCCTCCAGCGTGCATTCATTCAGGTCACACGGGTATTTTAAAGATAATCCACACTAAGGGGGGCTTTGCCTCAGCCCAGAGCTGCCTGCAGGACACACACTGAATTCTTTTTGGATCTTCCCCTTCGAGCCAGGAGTGCCCAGTGTGCTGCTGGGCAGTGCAGGGAAGGCTCAGGCTGGGGGAAACTGAGGCACCCCCATCAGGACAGCAGGTGAGCTTGGCAAACGAGTTGCTCTCATTAGTCTGTCCTGCAATCCCACTCCAGTCCTTCATCAGGGTCACCTCACGGGGCTCAGGTTCCTTTAATATTCACTCATATAACAGCTTCAGCCCAAAGAAACTGCTTTGCACATCCCAACGTCCCCTCACTGCCTTTTCCCTTTATTGAGAACGATGAGGCAACTCCTCAGCAAACTCAATTTGGTTCAGTAATTATTTTGCTAGGCCTTCAATCTACTCACTGATCTTCAAAGCCAGCGCTGTCTGCCAAGACTGCCTGGCATGAAGCTGCTCAACTTGCACCTCCTTTACTATATGAGTTACCCTGTTCTTCAGAGGGGCTCCTGAGTCCCAGAGCAATCACAGACACCCCTTCTGAACTCTGCCCCAGGAATACCACTGCAACACAATTCAGTGAGGAATATGATTCTAACACAGTTCAGTGAGGAATATGACTGTAACACAATCAAGTTAATCTCCTGGTAAACAGGACCAAGCTCCAAATGAGCTTGGAGAACACAAGCTCATTTAATGGCAGACAGGCATGAAGAGCCTCTCCTTCCTTTCAAGGGTTTATTTTACAAACCAGCAGTGGGAGGGGGTTTCATGCTGTCATTAGCACACGTGGCTGATCTGCATGGATCCAGGAGGGAGAGCAGCCCATTATCACGAACAGGCTGTACTTGTGGGAGCAGGAGTCTCATTTGGCCGGGAAAATTCATCCAATTACGTGGTAAATCCAACTGACTGAACAGTGGCAAATTAATTACAAAGTGCTGATTCACACAAACACAGATGCTTCGATATATTAACTGTGACAGGAGCTACAGAGCCTTGAACTAGAGGATGGTTACAAAGTATTACTAAAAAACACTTGACATTTCTTACAGGACAGCGTCTAAAGTTCGGAACTTTGATTAGCTATTAAACACAATATTAGTTCTGCATAGTAACAGTGCATTTTTAAATTTAAGTAGTGAAAAATAATAAAAAGGGATCAAGGCATATCAAATTAACCTTTGAGAGCAAACCTTCCTGACCTTTCTGAAAGAGGAGAGTTGGAAACCCTTTTTTTGCCTTTTTAGAGCTGTTTTCTTTGACCTTCTCTCATTATCTGTTTTGTTCCTCAAAAAAAACCCACCCAAAACCAAACCAACAGGGAAGGGAGTTGCAAGTTTCACTACCAGAGTACTCGGCAAAAGTTAAGCAGACTAAAAAGTTGAGGATAAGGTTTTGTAAGGATTTCTGTAAAATGGGACTGAGGTAGGCCAGAAAGAATGAAATAAATGGATGACAGGAATTTATCATAAATCATTAAACATAAAAAGAGTGATTTTCCAACCAAGTAAAACTTTTAAAACAAATAAAACTTAAAGCAAACAAACAAAAACTCCCCCCAGCCCCACCCATTTTGAGATTAAACACCATTTTTTGGCTTAATAGATGTTTGCTTTTAAGGACAGGCATTTTGAATCAGCGTTACTTTTAGTTCTTGTTACCAACACGATTATATTTGCTAGTTAAAGCTCCTAAGAGATAAGATGCTTTCCAAAGCAGGTGCCCAGCTGTTTTCCAGCAGCATTTCTATCGCACATTTGAGCACATCAGAATGCCTGTCTGCAGACAGCTGAGCTGCTCTGTCTGCTCCTTACGGCAGCTTATCTTCATATTAGTAAATAAATCAGCCCAGGGATTGGAGGGCAGAGACTCTGAGGAGGCTCCATCTCGTTCCCATCCTTGCTCGGAGCTACGCTTGCCCAGCTGGGCTGGGGCCCTGCAGCAGGAGCTGAGCATGGGACTGCCAGGATCATCAGGATTTACACATTTCTCTGAGAGCCCCCTAAGCAAAGACACCCAGAAGGCACCACTTTGTATGTGAAAACAACTGCACTGTAGTCAGCTGAAAACGCTAGCCTGGCAAATGGAAAGGAAATTAATAAATATCTAGGTGGGCAGAGTGCACAGAAGCAAGAGCACAAAACCCTGGGCGGGAGTAAAGGCCAAACTCCTGAGTCTCTTCTGGTCACTCTGCTGCCCTTCAATGCCCACACCTGTAGGTCAAAACCAGGATCAATCCCAGGAATGTTCCCTTGTCTGCCTTGCTCCTCAGTACTCAGAACTTGTCAGTGCCAGCAGCCTTGGAGCACCCAGACAGAATTCCTTTAATATTTAACATCCTAAATGTAATGGGAGAGCTGCATGGAAGTGTGACAGCCCCAAAAAACAACCCTGAAGCAGCCTCTTGCACAGACACACAAGGATTTTGTGTAATATGTGATCCCTGTACCAAATGGAATATTTTTAGAGCAACTCGGGGCTCCAGCACCTGCAGATAGATGTTAGTGACACAAGGTGGGGAGGAAGTGAACCTGCAGAGATCCCCTCAGGAGGATTTATGCCCACAGAATGATCACAAATGCTCTAAGAGTAAGAGATAACTAAT
>VWZN01004115.1:561460-579449 GCA_013396955.1 Regulus satrapa | reverse complement strand
AATAAAAATCCAGCATTTTGCTGTTAGGACTGTTCCCATTTCCACTCCTTCCAGAAGGTCTTCATTCCAACCACAGGGGAGGAACAGAGAAGTTGCAGAACAAAATCAAACACCAACAAACCAAGAAGGGGAACAATAATAACAATAAAAAAAACCCAATTGCTGTTTTCAAAAGGCACTTACTTATCACATTAGTGAGCAAAAACTAAAATATATTAAGGTGCTTCCCTCAGATTTGTGGATGGAAAGACAAAGCAGTAGGTTCAAACAGTTTCCCATGACAGTAAAGGCAATCCACATGATAAACACAGCACTTCATATAGTTCAAAATAAATAAACAGAAATAGTCAAAAAACCACCAAGATCCATAGTATTCAAGGAAGTCAGAAATGCAGATGGATTCTATGTAAGTACTTAAATTTTCTTTGGTGGAAATAAACTGCTAACTTAAAGTTAAATGTTTCATTTACATAAAACATAGAAGCGAACCACAATAATTACAAAATACTTGTATACAGAAAAGCACTTTTACAAGTATTAGTTCCAAAAGAATATTTTTAGATCAGATATTAGGAAGAAATTCTTTACTGAGAGCGTGGTGAGGCACTGGCAGTGACTGCCCCAGGAATTTTTGGTCTTTCCCCCCTGGAATTGGCCAGGCCAGGCTGGATGGAGCTCTGAGCACCCTGCTCTGGTGGAAGGTGTCCCTTGTCCAAGGATGGTGGGGCTGGAACTCAGCAACCTTGAAGGTCCCTTTCAACCCATTCTTTTAATTATTGCATTGGCCAAAGCAAAGGAAAGCAGAAAATTATCCGCCCACAATTCGGAGGAACACTTCTCAGAAGGGTATCTTACTGTTCCTCCTTTGTATTTGCTTTTTGTATGGATACTTCGATTCAGCGCTGACAAAAGGCCCAGGGCGCCGCAGAAAGAGATGTGAAAATGCTTCCATGACAAAGTGAACTACAAGAACCTCAGCTGAACCCTTAGAGACAGATTTCTGGCAGTGAGATTTTATTCTGGCAAAGCAGGGGAGTTAATGTAACTGTGTGATGAATGAGAGGCCGCTGTTCTCCCATTTCAGGTCCCTCTCTCCAAATCCTCCTCGTGAGGCGAGGCTAGAAGGCTTGCTGACAGAACATTGGTGTGTTTTACATGCTAATGCTGTGGGGAAAGCTGCTGCAGGAGCTGCATACTCCATTTCCACAGGGATCAGGTAAGCCCTGAGGTCAGTGGTATCTTCAGCACTGCCAGGTCAGTCTGCTCTTTCCTGAACGAGGCACCAGGGACTCAAAGGGAAGAGTGACAGAACAAAAATTAAGTTCCTCATTTGTTCACCTATGGTACATCTTTGGAGCCAGAAAGTTTATTCAGTTATTTTTGAAAGTCAACCAGTCTTTATACACAACAGAAGTATGTAACACATCATAATAATGACCTAGTAAAGCAGTGAGCTGTCGAGCTGTGCCTTAACTGTTTTCAAAATACAACTTGCAAGAAACTGATGCCCAGCGAGTTCCACCTGGACAAGAGGAAGAACTTCCCAGTGCAGTAGCCACACCCTGGAGCAGACCGGGGAGTCCCCCTCACTGGGGACAGTCCAGAATCACCTGGATGCAATCCTGCTCCACTCTGCCCCCTTCCAGGCTGAGCCATCTGGGATTCATATGCTCCTTAAGGATGTGAAAGAGCAGTCTAATTGATTAGGCAGTGTAAAAAATATATGCAATTAATAAAAACACCTCTTGGCAGCAGAGATACAATTTTATTACATATACAGTGCTATATTCACTTGAATATGGATAAACAAGTTCCAAATGAAACTAATAGAAAACCAAATATCTCTAGGATGTAAAGACCATTAATGAGCATATTAAAGTTAAAAAAAACCAATCAAGGCATGTCATACATTGGAAGTTTTATTGATGGGAATGCAAATATAACCATGGCATAATCACAAAAACAATTCATAACATTTAATTAAAAGCAATTCCTTATAAACATCTGCAATCATCTATAACAAATACACTGAACAATTTAATCCTCGTATCTTTACTCAAAATATTCTTATAGAAGTCTATTTGAGATAGATAATAAAAACCCAATGTCAAACTTTAATATAAAAAAATAGCAGTAATACCTAAAACTGGGCATCTAAAATCAGTAGGTATCTTATGTAGCTGGATTTCAGGAAGTGCTGATTATTCTTTCTCTGGAAAAAAAATATTCCCATTTGTTCAAAAGGCTTCCCCCCAAAAAACAGAGGGGCATTTCCTGATGGGTGATTATCACCTAAACCTCAAACAAATGCAGGTGTTTACTGTTAACACAAATATATTTTTTGTATATGCTCTCAAATCACAAGATTCACTTTAATTCATCAGTGTGCATAACTGAGGTGCTAGGTTGTCTACATTCAGTTTTCCTTGAAGAGATACTAAACTGAAACAGGTCAATACAGGATATTTTAGCTGAGCTGTTCATCTTCTTCAAACCATTCTTCCTTTCCAAGGAACTTGTTCACCTACTGAAAAAGGGTATAAAAGAACCCCACAGTTCCTTTATTTATCTCTCATGTCTTCATTGCTTGCATCTGATCTGTTGATAAAAAGAAACATCTAATCTTAGCACATGATGAATTCTTGCTGCATTTTGGTTTTTAAAACATAAAATAGATCCAGATATTTTGGTGTAGTTACAAGAATGGGGCACAACACAGAGTTGTTTCCAACTTGCTCTCATGACTGCTGAAATTCCTGTACAGCCAAGTTGTTATCCCCAAATCTTGCTAATTAAACAGGGAGACTGTTCCACCTGATTCAAATTTTATCTTCTTCAGGCCTATAGGTCACTTTGATGACAATAAAACCTGTTAGTTTGTTTTATGAAGTATGCATTTCAATTCCTTGCGCGCATTTTGGCTCCCACTTAATTGAACATGAACCACCCGGCAGCCAAAGATGTAAAGTTTGGTTCTGAGTAACTCCTGTGAAAACTCTGCTCTCAGCAGCCACACCTCGACACAGCGCTGCCCCTTCTCAACTCACTCCAAACATTTGCTTGGTCACCAAAAGCCTCCAGCACCCCATTACAAAATGTGGATTTTGCACATCTCCCACTAAGGGGGAATGCTGTGAGACATGTTTGTTTTACTCTATGGAGGATGTTGCAAAAGCAACCCTATTACAAAACAGGAAAATAGCAAACTCAGCCTTCATTAGGGAAAAAAAACCCACCAAACTTTCTGCCCCTGGCAGCCCAGCTGTGGAAGGGACTGGAAAGGGTGACTAAGGAAAGTTGGGCTGCAGACAAAACTGTGCACTCATTTATCAGGGTCACCTCCTCCCCAGAACTGTATGGCATCCCCAGGCTGTGATCTGGGGACTGCCAGAACTACAGAGCTGTTCCAAATATTTCCATCTAGTGCTCTAGGAATGAGAACCAAGAGTAAAAAACTGTCCTTGAAATATCAAAGTATTCAGCCTTTAAACATGTAGTTGCCAACTTACATGTGTTTAGATAATGGAACAGTTTAAACCTAACCCCTCTTAAACTTCTTGTTTCAATGAACCAGAAAGTTAAAGTAAATTTTCAGACAGAGCCCATCCATGAGGATTTTCAGCTCAGAAAATTAGGAAGTTTAACACTCCTTATGGAGTGAATAGCTATGAAGAGCTATGTGAATGACAGCAAAAGCATCTGCTTGCTGTACTTAAAAAAAATCTACATATATAACTTAAATATTTTGTAAGAAAATATTTACAAAAGCGTTTGAGATCCTTTTAAGTAGCATGAAGCTATGTACAAACCCAAAATTTGGACTGAACCTCCAAAAGGTTCCTTGAAGAGAAGCAGACACCCTGAACACAGCAAGAAAACATTACTAAGCCAGAACTATACCTGAAATTAGGAAAAAATATTATCTGCATCTGCCTTTATGATGATAGGATACAGGAGAGGAGGAAACCCAGCGCTAAGACCCTTGCTCCCCAGCCCAGAATTATTTTTAGCTGGTGGAGGACACATCACAGCTCTTCTCTAGGACAGTAAACCTCTTTCTAAAGAGTATTTCTGGCAAGCAGCCCTCCCTCTGAAAACATGACTGAATGGTTTTGTATTCCACAGTAACTCGCTAAAACAAACCATTTCTTCTAGCCAGCAGAAAGGACAGCCTGGTGTCTCCAGAGCAGAGGGATGGGCTGACCTGGGCAGGGCTAGCTGGGACCCTGTCAGTTCCATCTAGTGCTCTAGGAATCTGACACCCCGCGGCCGGCGGGGCACAGCACAGCGGCTCCAGCTGAGCTGCACCTCCCAAGGAACCGCAGAGCACACGCCACGCCAGGCAGGGAGCTCAGACTGCCAAAACTACACCACACTGCACTAATCTAAGCACTGAGCAGGGGGACGAGAGAGAGCAGAGCCTCACCAACGCACAACACGAGACACAACATCTATACCGAGGCTGCAATTACACAGCATCTGTCCCGAGGCTGTAATTAAAGGTGCTGGCTGTCAGACATCATCCAGGCTGGATCTGATATTTCCCATGCAGTTAGGAGTGTCTGCATATGCTATAATCCTTATAGTGTAAGAAGTTCCTCTTTTGGCTAGAGATTAAAGAGCTGAAGGTGTATAATTAAAACCAGTGCATTTTTCTGCGTATTTGGCTTATTTTCTTTCACCATTTCTTGATACCTAACATTAAGTTACGAAAAACAGGGACAGGACATTAAGAATAAGTTAAAGAAGAAACTGAACTACCACAATGAGAAATTGAGGTATAGGAGCAGGTATTGTTTAAATGGAAGTACTACACTGTTTGCAAGAGTGTGCATTAGTATTTCATAATACACACTTTGGTCAGGGAAGCCCACATGATATTTTGTGTACACTAAGGAGGTAAATGAAAGACAAATATGAGATAGAGCTTTAGTACTCACTGTGTAATTTGATCTGACAGCAGAAATAGACAGAAAGAAAGCAAAGGACATAATAAAGAACAAACCTTACAAAATGGAAGGGTTTAACAGAATGAAAATAGAGCAAGAGAATGACATATTATATACCTTGGAGCCAATCCACACCTTCTTGTAATCCTTCTCCTTTAAGAGCATCACTGGCACTGAAAGAAACAAATCAAATTTCAAAAGCATTGTAAAAATACCAGTTTCAGTTGAGTCATCACCAAACTTGTAATTTACATAGCTGCAAAGCAACATCAGGTAGTTTCCTGAAGTTTTCTTCCTATGGAGAAGACCTGCTCCTCAAATGATACTGGGGACCTTCCCCACAGAAAAACACCATCTCATGATGTGATCTACTTGAATTCCAGGTTCAAGACACAAGGAATCACTCCTAGAACACGAGGTAGACACATTGCTCTGCAGCACCTCCCTCCTCAGACAACTCTGTGAAAATGTTTACTCTGACAGCAGCCAAGATTTAGGGATCATTTAGGCTGGAGAAGACCTCTAAGGTGATCAAGCCCAAATGTCCTCCATGCAACTCCTTCACACAGTGAGAAAGAATGCTGGAGTACCAGGAGGAGGAATTATGTGTGTGCACACACTTCACTGTAACAGCAACCCCAGGAGTGTCTGCTGATGTATAAAAATGTAAAACTATTCTGCTACACTGAGAGCAGTGTAAATCCACCCTCTGCATCACTGAGGGATAACTATTTAAATGCTCTTCATTCTTCAGTTTATGAAAACGAACACACAATATTGTAACTGCAGTTTCCTATAAAACAATCTTCCAATAAGCTTGGGAATTCATGAGTGTGATTTCTGGACAAAAACAATGGCCAGGTAATCAAGTTTAACATAAAAGGGCCTAAAATGAAAACTATAGCTTTCAGCAGCATTTAGCTGCTAATTTTACTTTTATTTATAACAGCTGAGGACTTTAATAGGAACCAAAACTAGCTTCTATCAACTCCTCCGATAAATGGAGAGTTTTTTCCTTGTGAACACCAGCACTAAGTAAAGCTTACATCCTTTGGGAAGACTGGCTCCTACGACTAGAAATCCTCTCAAATGTGACTGGGTACAAAGAGTACAGTGTCCCTCTGAATACAGAAGAGAACACTTTCCTAAATGACCTTTCAACAACAGTTTACAGAAGCATCTGCAGAGTGGAAAAGAGCTCCAAAGGTTTTATTATTGATACTCTCAAACCTGCAAGGTAATCTAGCAGCAGCTCTCTGATAATGATTCCACTCAATTTCCCAGCAAAATATAATGGCAACTGTTCTGATATCAAGGTTGCTTTCTGATTTCACTGGAAATAATTCATTCCACAAGCTGGCTAACAGTTCTGCTATGAAAACTTTAAAAACACAGTCTAAATGAATGCACTGTACATTTAAAGTAAGCTTCACCATAAGTATTTTGATATTACTAATGTTTCACGGCTGGAGTCTGTCTTTTATCTACTCCATTTATTCTCTACAGTGCTGAGTGGCACGCCGGGGCTGAAATGGGAATGCACAAAGTAACACCAGTAAAAGGACAGAAAAAGAGAACTTTACCAGATGTGCCAGGGCTTGTCTTTGATGTTTTCTAAGGACAGCAACTGAGACACTTTCACAGACGACACTGCATCCCTGAGGTCCATCTTGTTAGCAAAGAAGAGAATAGGCAGTCGGCGGTGCTTGATATCTGGGCAGAGCAGAGACAGAGCCTTGATCTCTGTGGGGAACAAGCTGCAGCAGCACAGGCTCTGCAGGCTGCACCCTACCACAATGCACACCCTGTTGGGTCACCTGGCCTCTGCTGCATGCTTCCAGAATGCTCCCCACCCTCCTGGCAGCCTTTGGAATCTTCCAGCCCCTCTCCCCTACCTTGTCCCCACACCTCCAGCTGCAGACAGGAACTGCTGCTGAAGCTGAGGAACAGGAGAGCCAAGCCCTGCCTACAAACACTGCACATCTCTGCTAGTGAGGGCTGCAGGGATGACACGGATGGGAAAATCATTGGTGTTCATTCAGAATGTCACAATAACTGTCGTGAAGGGCAGTCTGAATTATCTTTAGTGTCCTGGAAAGCATCCATTACTCCACAGAATTTATAAACTAGGGAAAAAATGCACATGTCTGGACATCCTTTGTTCTCCCTTCCCTTGAAGGGCTTCTTCTCCAGAAGCTCTTTCAGCCAGCAATGAGAACTACAGACCAAAGAACTCTGGGAGTTTCTGGAACACTTACACATAGACAAACCCCACAGATTACCCCCAAAAGATTATGTGGTGATTGAAAGGAAAAAAGTACACTCTCTTTAAAGTTACACTGCCAAAAAAATTACCAGCACCACCAGTAACTCTCAAGAGTTTTTCACATTATTTATACAACGAATGATATCCAGGATTAGAGAAAATCTAGGTTTTAGTCTATCCATCAGTGCTTGAAAGGAAAAGAACTTACACACTGCCACCTCAATAAAAATTGCTACACAGGCTCTTTTTAAAATAGTAAAAATAAAAGGTTATTTCGAAAGGATTTATTTCAAAACATCAAACATAAGCTATCCACCCCTGCTGATGGGCAGGAGGATGATAAAAAAATCCCAAAAAATTGTCAGTGCTGAAATGGTTTGAACTTTCCTAATTATGTCATTTCCCATCTCCCTACTAAACCTTTCCACAGAATCACTGGACATAATACCCCCTCCCCATATTCCTTCAGAGATGGTAAGAGCTGATCAAAACAGGTATCAAAACAGGATCAGAACTGACAATTCTCACAAACTATTTGCCCTTCCTGGAGCTCTTTTGTCCCCAGATATCCATAAACACAAATCAAACATATCCAAAACACTTATCAAAATACAGCACAGTACAATTCAGTCTCTGTTTTGATTCCACTGTTGAACAGCTATTGAGTCTCCTGACTGAAACTTTTATATTCATTTACAGTATAATTAAACAAACCCTGGTACCCACAGATTGCAGGTGATGGGTAAATTAAAACCACATAAATTAGCTGACATCATATATGCAAACAGCCAAGTTAATCAAGGAGTTTCCAGTGTTTTCCTAAACAATTAGAAAGGGGCATGAACTTTCTAATGCATACCCAAAAATGTTTGCTAAATAAAGTCATGGTCACAGAAATGTATATAATTTCCTAATGTGCAGTATTTCCCTCCTGCACTTTTCACAGTTACTTATGGAAGGCAAACATTTTCTAGCTGCAAGTGGTTATGAATTAACACATTAAAAAATATTCCAGACACTAGATGTGTGATGTGCAATTTTACACATAGAATTTCATGTTTACAAGAATTTCAGTTTAGTTAAGAAGCATGTGCTGGAGGTAAAGTGACCCAAGAGTCATCATCTAATCCAGGTAACCTTTGGCTACCATCTTTCAAAGTGCTGAAGAATGGAATTTGAGCAAAAAAACCAAAATATGATACAGTTATAATTAAACAAGTTGTTATTTGAAGAGTGTCCATTAATGTAAGTAAAAATAATTTATAGCTCTGATGCACAGAAGAGTCCCAGCAAGTACAACTTCTAACCCCATGAATGCTTCACAGGCCGCATTCCCTTCCCTTTCCCTCAGGCAAAGCCTGGCAAAAAGACAGGGGACTGTTTGACTGGGCTGATTTTCAGAGCCAGGAACTGAGTCAATCCCATTTAAAACTCGGGCAAACTGGTACATTTAGAGCACTCCAGGAGGAGGACACCGACAGAAGCAAGACTGGGAGAAAGCAGAGTAGGCAGCAAGAAGGGCAGGACACAAATACAAATAAAGACATTGATAGAGCAAACAAGTTGGATATTGGTTCATCTAACAGCCACTTTTATTGAACTGTTCCTGGAAGAACTTTTGAAGCTCTTGGGCTCTCTTAGATGCGATATGCAACACTGATCAGTCAGTGACTGTGCTGGAGCTAACACCCCGAGGCAGAAATCCCAGCTGCTGTCTCCCGGCTCTCAGGATGCACTCTGGGGCCACAGCCTGCTCTTGGGTAACTTGAAGACACAAATTCATGAACAAGGGAACAGTGCTGACTGCTGGCTCAGCATCACGGACCCATTAGTGCCCAAATGAACAGCCCCACCTAAGGTTGCTTCTACTCTGTCGAAACATTTTCACTCTTCTGCCCTCTATGAAACTCCTTCAGCAGCTTCACCTCTAACCCTTGGCTCTGTGGGCTCCACTTCACCAGCAGAATTGGCTTTTACTGCCGCAGTTAATTCTGATTTGGCACCAAGTGCCCTGGCCTCTGTGTAATCCACCTGCAGCCCTTGGCTCACCTCACCCTCCCTGTGACTTTTGTAACTCTTTGTCTTTTCAGAGTCTGCATTTGAAGCAGCCCATACCCTGGAATAAGCAATTTCAGAACGAGAATAGCAAGGCCCAGTCAGCTCCAGCATTTGTTGATGAACTGAAGTGTTATACACAACCTTCATGGGAAACAAAGCCTGGGAACATATCTGTTCCTATCTCATAGTGCTTTTCTTAGAAATGCAAGTCAGCTTTTCCTCTCCTATTCTCAGCACAGGGAACCCACAAGTTAAGGCTCTTGCAGTTTAGTAAGGAATCACAGGATTATTTCCCTTTTAAACTTCCTAGATGTAGTTTTATATTCTGGTTAGGCAGAGCAACTACCAAAAGTGACGAGAGTCAAAACTGCATACTGCTTACAGACACATCCCAGCAATGCTGGATACATGGAAAGGCAAAGAACTTTAATTAAGGTGCAGTCTTGTGTACAAGAACCCCAAACCAAACCCCTAAAACCAAGACCCTGATCATGAATCCTCTCATATCCTTGTCCATAAGGAGTTGAAATTGATTGGTGTAGTTATCTGTCCTTATTTCTGCCTCAAGCGTGAAAATTATAATGAAGATAGCAAAAGAAAGTTAAATGTTAGTTTTTTCTGTGCTGGTCATCACAAGAATCTCTCCAGCTTCCAATTCAAAGTCTGTTCTTTCTCAAAACAATGGAACTTTTGATCTGTATTGATTAATAAGAGACCAACCCAACTTAGTGTAGAAAGCTGAAGCGTAATCAATTTCTAAATGTGAACAGGTAAAAAAAACCCACGAGTTTTTTGAAGACTATTATTGTACTAATATTCATGAATGGTTAAAATACTTGCAAAGTACTCAGAATGTGTCAGGTAAGGGTTTTTCTTAAGACAACATAACAAATATGGACACAGAAGGGGAAAAAAGCCTCCTCACCTGGATGATTCAGAAGAGTGTCAAGTTCTTCTTTGGCCACAACCATTCTTAATTTGTCACTGCTATCAATGACAAAAATAATGGCTTGGCCTTCTCTGCATAACATAAAAAGAGCAAAGAGGCAAATTATAGGTTCTCAAACGAATCAGTATTTTCTGAATAAGAAAAGGCTTCAGAAGAAACACCAAGAAAAAAGTCCAAACAAACCTGAGTTTTCCTTTAACTCTGTCATTGTTATTTACCATTAGCATTTGAATCCGGTCTTATTTCTGAAACTCAGTCTTTGGGTAACATGCATCATTTTTTTAGACATGAGGTTGTTACCTGCCCCTACGAGGCTCAGTCTCCATACACCTTCTAGAAAAGCTTGATTTTACTGTCCAGACTAAAAAATGAACTCAAAATGTAACCGGCTGCTATTTTGACATTGTGGTCAGGCAGAAAAAAGCCCAGAAAGACAGATATTTACTGAAATTCTGTATTCCCTGTACTACAGTTTAATTAGAGAAAGGTCAAAGATCCTTTTAGGAAAAACCTGTGTCCACAGCTAGGCATATGCAGGTTATTTTAACTTTTACAGATCCTGCATAGACAGGATCTTTCTTTTTATTTTTTCAAATAACAGGTAAAACCTTTGAACTATTTCAAATTATTAGTACATTTTGCTGGTAGTATGACCACAGTCACAACATACATGCGACTGCTCAACTCATTATTTCAGGATGTTACTGATATTTCATGACTTGATGTTCAATTTATTTAAACTTGTTTTGAAAACCAAATAAAATCTTACCAATTCATAATTCACCTGCTATAAACACTCACAGAAAGTATATTTACTTTATATTTAATGTAATACTCACTTCTCCTTCATTTTACATTTCTCTGAGAGACCATTATGAACACATTCTTTACCCTCCAGCACCATCTATCTTTGTATTTTGATATGAAACAGTTCTATACCTGCTGGAAACCAGAAATAATCTGAGCAGCCCAAGGTTGTATGAGGAGCCCATTCTCTTCTAGTGTACAGAACCTTTAGCAAACAAAGCTTTTGCTTATTAGCTGAAAATGCCTAAGCAATTTTCATGAGCACAGAGTATTTTACCAGAGGAATCAAGAGTACTGGCATGTATTTACCACATAAAAAGAACTTCTCAAAGAAGTAACAGGGCTGGGACACAACACATAGGCTCTGGCAGTATTTAAGATAAATGTGCTTAGAGACTGACCTGGGAGATATTTCAAGCTAAATAGAAGAAAGTCCAGACTTGAAGGACTCAAAGACAACTACTTTGACACTTACCCAGATTTGGTTTCCTGCAAGATTTACTCTTGTTTAACTTTATAAATGGAACAGCATGTAATTATTTTATTAACATTTTTATTTCATTAACACTAATTATTGGTTTTACACTATTCTTAGAAGTCAGTGTTAAATATGTGCCTACTGCACTGGCTGAGGGGCAGAGGTGATATAGGTGCATATTCCACTGTCAGCATGACCTAAAAGCTCCGTTACTGGTACGGAGTTATTGTCAAGACTAAAAAGCCATTTATGCCCCACAAGGGATAAGTTACTGCATTAAAAACAGCAATCATAACAATTATTTGCTTATGAAGCCCTCTGCTAGCATTTTGAGAGCAGCCTGAGGGCATCAGTTACTGAAATGCAAATGTAGCACTCTTGAACAATGAAGATCTCCTGGCCAATTGTTTTCAGTGTTAACACGATTTGCACAGGAACGAGAGGAAGCATTAATCCTCAATTAAAAAAACAATTTAAGCTCTATCACAACTCATATTAATATTTAATCAATATTATAATCCTCAGAATTTCTTCCTTCTATTTCTCCAAGGTCCTTCTGCATGCTTTAGTACTGTTCATGTAACCTAGATCAGGAACTGCAGAGCAGCAAATGAGACCACGCAAATAGAGATGAAGCTTCACTGAAAGCTCCAAAACCAGAGGATGGTGTCCCTCCAGTACCAAAAGGCAGTACTAGAGCCTTATAAAGCACAGAGAATACCCTGTTTAACACACAGCATTAAGAATGTTCATTCAGGTTCCCAGTTACATGTGCCTTATTCAGCATTCTTCATTTTCCTCAGCCCTCAGCCAATGTCTTGCAGGTTTTCAATCGCTGACCTAGAGAAGAACTGAAAACCTAACTCATCTTGAGTTTTATTACAGGACTGGTTTTCAGGTTTCAACATTTAAATCTCATCTCTAGCATGTTCCCCCAAGCTGTCTCCAAAAGCACAGCAGATAAAATGTGCATTTTATGAATAAACCAGAATAAATCTCCTCTCAAACACCAGGTATAAGGCCTTCTCTGAATAATTTCTAACCACTAGATATTATCATACTTCTGTTTCAATTACCTACACAACAGTTAATATTAACAGCAATGCTTTAGAATAAATTACAGGCTTACTTGTAGTAGTGTTCCCAGAGGTCTCTGTACTTCCCTTGACCTGACATATCAAACACTGTGAAAGACAAACTGCAAAGAAAAGAAGTGCGTGAGGCCCAAAAAAAAGGAACACAGCCCAAGCCACATCCATTTTATTTGTGACCCTGACCAAAAAAAGAGCCAGATCAATTGGAATCCAAATCAACTGAGAAAAATTCCAAAAGGAACTCTGGTTGCACTATCTGCCTTCAAATGATCCTGCTCAGTTTTGCAGTCCTATTACAGAAATAATTCACAATGGAAAATGTGTTTACGATCTGAATAGAAGAATTAGACCAATTATTTGCAGTTACATTAAATTCAAAATAAGCTCCCATTCAGCCTCTCTCTCTCTGTCATGGTATCAAATATCATTTATGAGTAAATGAAATTCTGGTGAACCATGACTTAAAATTCATGGCCTGTCTTAAATTCTGCCCCTAGACAGGTACAAAGTGGGCGAAATAAAAGGCTTTACAAAAAAATTAAATAAATTCCACCTTTAGGAAAAAGGAGATTGCATTTTAGTAAAAACAGGTCATCATCTCTCCTACTACAGGATCAAAATTTAAAAAAAACAATATAAATTAATTTACATTCTCACACAGGAAGTCCCAAACCTGTCTGATGTACTTTGTTGGGACAGAGCTCAGCTGTGGAAGCTCTTGGAGAAATGTGAAATCTCTCAGTCTCACATACCAGCTCAAGGAATAAACAATTTCCTCAGCTCCAGGAATAAACAATTTTCTTGGTGATCTCCTGCCCCGCTGGGTTTGAAGATGAACTGCACACACTGACAACACCCAGCTACAGAATGACAAGATGATGCTGCCTCCTTGCAATACCCTCCTGTCAGGACATTCTTAACCTAAAGTTAGTCTTCACTCAGCGAATGACTCACGGCTCTGTCTGCCAGCCCCTGCTCCTGCCACCTTCCCCCTGCTAATGCTGCAGCCATCCCTTTGCATTTAATGGGATTACTCTGCAATCTGTTCCTGCCTCCAGTGAGAGTGCCTAATTTGGGTGACCAGATTGAGAGTGGAACACAGGCTGCCACCTCAGCAGCTGCCTCTCCACCAGCCCCTAACAGTGCCCTGTTCTGAAACACACAGGGGACAGATGTTTATATATACCACTGAAAAAAATCTGTAAAAGAAGCTGAATTTATTTTGATAGTTTTATAGCAGCACAAAACACACGTTATGTTGTAACTCACTCATGATTAGGTCTGTGGGTATTACATTTGAACAAACTGCAATGTCACGATAGCACCACACATGATAGCTACAAACCCACTGAAACAGACAACTAAGTCCAGCTATTGCATAATAATCACTACTGCTAATGAAGAAAGAAAGTACTACCTTGAAGTTTTGAATTTCTCTATACTGAATCCTATTGTTGGAACGATGTCCTGAGTTTGAGCCTTTGAAGGAAAGAAAGCAGAGATTTTACAATCAAATTAGAAAATACAAAACCTGAAATATATTTGAAACATGAATACATTACGGATCTATTTTCTGCCCTAAACTGTGCAACATTTAAAAAGTTCTCAGAAAAGTAAAGTAATTTAGAATCAAGGGGTTTGTATTTTCTGGGGAATAGAGTAAACACTCCTGGAGTTGCCAAAACACAACGCATTATTAGGAGATCTGTCTGGTAACTGATTTACTACTGAGCTGGGCAGGGAAGCCAGGAGCTAAGTTGGTGGAAAAGAATAGCTCCTCTAAGAGGCATGGATATTGATCAGGAAGAAAGGTCACATCCCCAAGATTACAGAGCTGTCTGAGAAAGTGACAGACAATCCTTGCCCAGCCTCCTCGAGCCCCCTGCTCCAAACATCAGCCAGAGACAGGTCAGGCAGGAACTGCTGCAGCCAGATGCAAAAACATCTGCATTTGCCAGGCCCTAATACACTGGGGCAAAACAGCAGCTCCTGAGAAAACCGAGCTGAGCCAGAGCTCAGAATCGCCTGTCCATTGAACTTAGTAAACATAAACAGTTTTATTAACTTTGATCTAAATGACATTTGTTGCATGCTGGACTATTTGGCGTGTCTTGCAAGGGTAGGACTTGAACAAGTTGGATGCAAAGTTATCCTCCTATAAATTCTCATTACAAACAAATTCTATTTCTTTTACTTGTGTAATTCACCAGAGAGCTTCTCCAATGCCCATTATTGTGATAAATCTTTAAGTCTGTGTTCAACTCCAGTTAGAAATTCTTTACTGCTTAAGGCATGACATAAAAACCCTCTACAAAAAAGGTCTCAGTTATTACGAAAAGATACAATTTGCCTGGTACAAATTGCAGCCTTTCTCCCAAACAATTGGCAGCACAGAGCAACTTTGTTTATAAATCTTCTAAATTTTCAGTTGAAGAATAATTGCCAGGAATGGAAGAGTAGTCGACTCTTAACTATGTCACACTTTTTAAACAATGTCCAGTGGATTCATCAGGTAAAATTCAATGAAAATTTAATAATAATAATAAAAGCTGTGTCCTGATATAAACAGCAGAAATCAGTTTCCAGATGCACAGAATCAAGATGCACAAGCCTTTGGCTTTGGACATGCCTACCAAAATTCATCTATTTCTACTCCATAAACATCTAGAAGCAAGGTGATCCAACTGTCAGAATATTAGACACTCTAGTGGCCTCAAACACTTCTCACTGGATGAATGAACTGCAAGTAATAATGCTACTTATTTTGAAAATTATTCTGCTTTAAAAGCAGTGAAGTCACCCTGAAATCTGCATCTTCACAATATTACTTGTTTTATTGTTTGCTATGCACTTATTATTTTTCAGGAAGAAATTAAAATGAACATGATAAGCTACTGTACAATTGTATTAATTCTAAATGTACAATTGTATTAATCCTTAATGTTCAACATCGCTTGTAACTGCAATCCTGCGGCAATTATTTAAGTGATTTAAGTGACTGTTCAGATCCTGATTTCAGCCACCAGAAATCCTTCCTTACTGGGTGATCTTTACAAACGTGTGCCACGTTAACAGCGGGTTTTCTTCTGGAAAACAATGTGCGTGTGAAGGCTCACCCTCGGTTTTAGTTAGTTGGAAAATCTTAAAAGACATTTGTTCCACTGCGCTAAATGCAAGCTCTCCCCATCTTTTCCACGGGCACACCCTTTGTAAGAGCCGGCGAACCCGGGTCAAACCAACCCCCGGCAGCGATCCAAGCGGGCTACTCACGTTTGAAGGTTTGAGTTTATTGATGATGGTGGTTTTGCCGCTGTTGTCCAAGCCAAGGCACAAGACGTGCACCTCCTTTTTCTTGAGGCCGAGCCATCCCGCCAGCTTGTCGAACAACCCCATGGCCGTGCAGGGCAGGGCTCACCTGCTGGGGGGAAAGAGCTGCAGGCAGGGCATGGGGCTGGGCAGCCTTGCCTGGCGGGTTGCTGAGCAGGGCTGGCACAGCCCGGCGCTGCCCTTCAGCACACGCAGGGTAAGCTGCTTACAGCCCCGAGGCCTCGATACCAAAGTAGACTGGGCTGTTTATAGCCCCGGCCATGTCACACCGTGCCCTCGATTCGCCGGGCGAACGCCGCCCTCCGTGGGCAGCCCGCGAAGGGGCACGAGGGCAGCGCCTGACGGGGCGCAGACAAGAGGAGGGCCAGCATCCTCACCTCGAACGGCCAGCAGCTCATCATCCACACAACAGAACCGCACTGCCCTTCTCCAGCACCTGCCAGGTAATTCACTGAAGCCTGCGTTAAATCAAGCGCTCTCCGTCGATTCAATTCTAACGGGTTTTGCCAATATTGGCGCTTATAAATTAGGAACTCTTCATTCACCACAAACAGCAGCGGATTAAAATAGCTCTGACAGATACCAAAACATTCACCCACACATCAGGGAGATGCCAAACCCCTGCTGCTGCCCAGGGTGGCTGAAGTTACCTGGCAGGGAAAGGAGCTTACATCACGTGTTGCCCTCAGCACCTGAGGAACGCACTCTGCAAAGAGGATAACCCTTCCCGGGCCTGAACACTGCCACCAAAACTACTGCAGCAAGCTGACAACTGAAACCTTCCAGGTGCCTCGAATAATACAGTATTTAATTCCTGACAGAGGACTGCCAGAGTGGTGAAGGATGGTTTTTGCTTATTAAGACAAAAGCATGCAGCACTGGACAACTTGGGGTGCAAGCTGAGGAAATCATAGCAGGAGGGGATAAAGGTAAAAACCCCCAGCAATAACAAGTCTTTGATCACGCTTTTTCACTAACTGATTCCAAATGATGGTTAACTGCTTTTTAATGTTTTTAAAACTTTGCATGTAATGAAGTCACATAAGGAATCATTCTGGTTAATTTTTCCTCTAAAAATAGAGATCTTTTCTAGAGCTGTATCTGGTGCATTTTGATTGAGGGCTGGTCATGATCTACATTACAGCTACAGAGAGTTATTACCAGTTAAAAAAACCCCAACATTAACTATAGTACATCTTTCATTCTAACTCCCTTTGTTTTATGCTCCACTCCTTTTCTAATCCACACATAAAACTCTGAGAGCAGATTAAAGCTGTTTATTATCAAATTACCCTGACCAAACCCTGCTCCAAGGCACACTACTTTCTTATCCAATCAAGAGCTTCATCTATATAGTCTAGATGGCAAGGTTAAAAAAATACATTGCAGGCACTCCTAAAATGAAACAGGAGGAAACACAAGCCCTTAAAAATACTTCTAGGGCTTCACTTTTATATGCAAACCCCTAAATACCCAACAGGTCCTAACGGCATGTTAATTAGAGCCATTTCTCTAGCAAATTTTCCTAGCAGTTGGCACAGTCATTATTTAAGAACACAGTGGGAAAGAAATGTTCCCTGGNTTAATCCGTGAAATAGAGGGCAGCCAACAAACAAGCTCTAAGCGATGCCCAGGCGTTAAAAGGGCAAATGACTCTTTTCGGTAGAGCTGCCTTGTTTAGCTTTAGGGCTGGATATATTTCAGCGGTCTAAGATCCTNGCCAGAGTCTGACCCGGGAGCTTAACAGCAAACTCTGTAAGCTTTTTTTCTTAAGAAAGGATGTCCTTTGATGTCTGATCTTTGTCTATTTTCAAGCCTAATCAACAACAAAGGAGATTTAATCCGTGAAATAGAGGGCAGCCAACAAACAAGCTCTAAGCGATGCCCAGGCGTTAAAAGGGCAAATGACTCTTTTCGGTAGAGCTGCCTTGTTTAGCTTTAGGGCTGGATATATTTCAGCGGTCTAAGATCCTAAGAATGGAAAGACTGAGCATACCGACTAATTATCCGGGGAAGCGAGAGACTCATTAGCCAGCAGAAGCCAGGACACTGATTAATAAG
>VWZN01004115.1:413557-560605 GCA_013396955.1 Regulus satrapa | reverse complement strand
TTTTTAAAACTTTGCATGTAATGAAGTCACATAAGGAATCATTCTGGTTAATTTTTCCTCTAAAAATAGAGATCTTTTCTAGAGCTGTATCTGGTGCATTTTGATTGAGGGCTGGTCATGATCTACATTACAGCTACAGAGAGTTATTACCAGTTAAAAAAACCCCAACATTAACTATAGTACATCTTTCATTCTAACTCCCTTTGTTTTATGCTCCACTCCTTTTCTAATCCACACATAAAACTCTGAGAGCAGATTAAAGCTGTTTATTATCAAATTACCCTGACCAAACCCTGCTCCAAGGCACACTACTTTCTTATCCAATCAAGAGCTTCATCTATATAGTCTAGATGGCAAGGTTAAAAAAATACATTGCAGGCACTCCTAAAATGAAACAGGAGGAAACACAAGCCCTTAAAAATACTTCTAAGGCTTCACTTTTATATGCAAACCCCTAAATACCCAACAGGTCCTAACGGCATGTTAATTAGAGCCATTTCTCTAGCAAATTTTCCTAGCAGTTGGCACAGTCATTATTTAAGAACACAGTGGGAAAGAAATGTTCCCTGGACTTCTTGCCATGCCTTCTTTTTTCATGTTTTTCCTCACCTGTGAGGACTTACAGCAGTCACATCTGGCACAGGTGTAACTATTTCTCCCCCTCCTTTTGCCAGGTGATATTTTGCTCGCAATGCTGTACAGCATACATCAGACATCTCCGGAATTTCTTCAGCCAGAGTCTGACCCGGGAGCTTAACAGCAAACTCTGTAAGCTTTTTTTCTTAAGAAAGGATGTCCTTTGATGTCTGATCTTTGTCTATTTTCAAGCCTAATCAACAACAAAGGAGATTTAATCCGTGAAATAGAGGGCAGCCAACAAACAAGCTCTAAGCGATGCCCAGGCGTTAAAAGGGCAAATGACTCTTTTCGGTAGAGCTGCCTTGTTTAGCTTTAGGGCTGGATATATTTCAGCGGTCTAAGATCCTAAGAAGGGAAAGACTGAGCATACCGACTAATTATCCGGGGAAGCGAGAGACTCATTAGCCAGCAGAAGCCAGGACACTGATTAATAAGAGAACCAGGTGACTCGCAGGCAGCGAACGTTCCCGCCTTTGTTTACTGACAGGTATAAACAGTGACAAGCTTCGGATTCGCCGCCCAGCGCCCCTTTCTGCGCAGAACCAGAAATAAACGGAATGAATACCTCAGCGTTTTGCGCGGCGCGGCCTCCGCCGCCCCGGGCGCGAGCACCCAGCTCGGGACAGGGCCTGGCGCTGGCGATCGCAGCNGGGCCCCGCCGCCGCCGTTGCCGAGGCAACCAGAGCCCCGCCCCTCCCGCCGCACCAATCCTGTCCCGCCGCCCGCGCGTTCAGCCAATCGCGGAGGGGCGCTGGGGCGGGGCCCGCCTGAGGCCACGCCCTCGGCTCTGTGGGGCTGAGGCTCGGTGGGTGAGGGCCGCGCGCTTCGCTGTGCGCGCCCCGAGTCTGCTGTGTCCGGACAGCGCCCCGGGTGTGCTGTGTCCGGACAGCGCCCCGGGTGTGCTGTGTCCGGACAGCGCCCCGGGTGTGCTGTGTCCGGACAGCGCCCCGGGTGTGCTGTGTCCGGACAGCGCCCCGGGTGTGCTGTGTCCGGACAGCGCCCCGGGTGTGCTGTGTCCGGACAGCGCCCCGGGTGTGCTGTGTCCGGACAGCGCCCCGGGTGTGCTGTGTCCGGACAGCGCCCCGGGTGTGCTGTGTCCGGACAGCGCCCCGGGTGTGCTGTGTCCGGACAGCGCCCCGGGTGTGCTGTGTCCGGACAGCGCCCCGGGTGTGCTGTGTCCGGACAGCGCCCCGGGTGTGCTGTGTCCGGACAGCGCCCCGGGTGTGCTGTGTCCGGACAGCGCCCCGGGTGTGCTGTGTCCGGACAGCGCCCCGGGTGTGCTGTGTCCGGACAGCGCCCCGGGTGTGCTGTGTCCGGACAGCGCCCCGGGTGTGCTGTGTCCGGACAGCGCCCCGGGTGTGCTGTGTCCGGACAGCGCCCCGAGTCTGCTGTGTCCGGACAAAGACCCGAGTGTCCTGTGTCCGGTCAGCGCCCCGGNGGCGCTCCGAGTGCCCTGTGCCCGGACAGCGCCCCGGGTCTGCTCTGTCCGGACAGCGCCCCGAGTGTCCTGTGTCCGGACAGCGCCCCTGACTGCACCCTGAGCACCGGGAGAGCTCGGAGAAAGCCCCCTGGGGACTGCGGCGGACACGGAAGGAAAGCCTTCAGTAAGGGCGGCCACCCGAGGTGTTGACAGCACAGCGTTCCAAGCGGGCTGTGGGGAGCCACGCAGGCTACAAATACACTACGCTTGCTTTTTTTTTTTTTTTTTTTTTTTTTTTTTTTTTTTTTTTTTTTTGTTGCAAACTATNTTTTTTTTTTTTTTTTTCTGCGTATAGCGTAGCAAAGCAGTCAGACTGGTTGAAGGTGTGTGTATTTCCTGTATCAGGAAGGTTCCGACTAAAGATGAGGCTCCCCTGCAGCGGCATTATGAGCCGCTACAGGAAAAGGCGGGCAGCATTAATCCCCCAGTGAAACTCTGTGAGGAAGCACCTTCCAAAAGCTAATCAAGTGGTGAGGTATATTATATGGTACAGGAGGGCGTTTCTGTTAGAAATCATTCCAGAGCTGAGAAATACTCCCGAATTCAGCGGAGAACAGAGAGTGGTAAAGGCATTTCTGTCACCGGATCCAAAATGAAATATTCATTCTTCATTATGTACACTGAGTTAAACCTGACAGTCCTTGGAGAGAAAGCTCTTCCCTTGTAAAATAAGCAATCCTGTAATGGACTGGGGGCATCTGACACTCATTTTCTTTCACTTTACAACTGCTTCTGTTCAGCCTTGCATTGCGTGCCTGTGATTTTTATGCAATGAAAGGCTCATTATAGCTTTAAGCTCTTTGAGGTAGGGTCGGTTATTTTACGTAGCATTCACTTCTTTGTGAATCGTCGTGCGTTGTCCTGGCATTATTTACATAATATGATCAGTTTTAAAGCGCCTTTTGTCAGTGAAAGCTTTGACAAATACTGGAGAGGGAGTCGCGTGGCTCAGTGAACCACCATGAGCAGGGTGCAGAGTCAGTACCGCAGAACCTTACTAGTGCATTAAAATCCATTTAAAATTCAGATTCACTGTGTTTCCCAAGAAGAAGAGAGCACGACTGTCTGCAGCTTTTAAAGTGCAGGTTTTTTCAATGATGCTGTGAACTGTGTGTGCTTTTTGAGCACAAATGCTCAGTGGTAAGCACAGAAGAGCATGTTTTAGCTGAAGAAAACACCACCTGAAGCATCTCAAGTGTTGGAGTGTATTGCCTGTCTTTATTTGTACACCACTCTGAGTTAAGCAGCTGCGATTTTTTTGGGGGTATTTTTTTTTCCTTGCATGATCGTGTATGACAGGCTTCACTGTGGATCATTAGTAACTGAAGGCCAAAGAAACACCATCAACTCAAAAATAACCACCAGTACTGTAACTTTTATTTGCTAATAAATATCTTAATAAACAGGCTTACACCATCTGTAAGACCTGATAATGCCTCTTAGGAAATCATAAAAAAATAAAATACAATAATAATCAATAACTTGTACTTTGTACAAAAATCTCATTATGTTGCTCAGCAGGTAGTTTTGCCAAACCCCATATTCTTTCTGCAAAGAGATGGCATATGTGATGCAATTCACCTTAAAAACACTCCAATGTCGAGAGCTGAGCATTCTATTACACTATTAACTTGTAGGCATGCCAGCACATGTAATTTACATGAAACATCATAGTATCATAGGAATAGGATCATAATAATAAAGAAAAGAAGGAAACACCACTTTTCAGTAAATAATAACAACTTCACACATAATGCAAGTTCCCCTTGGGACTGCGAAGGGGTGGGGTGAGCTTTTTATGCCATGGATATTCCTCGAGTGCCAAACAAGCAGAAAGAAAAGGCGAGGGGGGACACATGAGGTGCAGCGGGCGTTGTGAGGGGAGGCAGTCCCGGGAAGGGGCACTGGCTGTGCCCATTCCGTGCCCCAGGACAGGCTCAGAGCCCGGCACGGCTCTGGGGCACAGCAGCACCTGGGCTCTGCCGGGGCACCGAGCTGGCACCAAGCCGCGGGCAGCTGGCTCTGCTCACACAGCTCCTGGTTAAAGGAGCAGTGGCAAAACAACCCTTAGCAGGGCTCGGCAAAGAAAAGGGGCATTTCAGAGTGCTGGTAAGGGTATGAGGTCTGCGTGAGGCTGTGGTTTGATTTTGAAAAATAATTTGCGAGTATTATGATTATACCGTTGCTTTTGAAGCCATCTACCTCTGAAGTTTTGACATGGCTGCTTAAATATATAATCTAAAGTGTCTGTCATCGAATATTTATTCATATATACACATACATTGATACATTTTATGGCTATGCTAGAACAGCAAACTATGAAGAGCAGTCATATTTAGTTTTGTACAATTTAATTTCACAGAAGAGACAGAGATTAAAACCCCTTTAAATTCAGATACATTTAAAACCAACACACAGAAATAGAGAGAGGCTATCCTGAGAAAACATACCAACCATGTTGTCTTCCAAAAGTAAATCAAAGCTAATGTTTGGAAGGTAGTAAAATATTTTTTTTTCTGAAAGTCAAAATGGTTTTTTTAAAAAAAAAGTGATGACAAAATTAAAACTCTTCATTCCAACTAGATCAATGAACATTGCTTTGCTAGAAAATGAGCTATTGCCTTTCAGTAAATAGGGTTTCACATGACCTTTTAGATTTTTTTTTTTTTCCTTGCTAAAATGCAGGTGCAATCCTGAGAAGTGCAGAGAAGTTCCCGAAGTCAGTAGGATTTGTACCACCCCAGAGAAGAATGAGCCCTTTTTGTGTCTCCGGGTTGTCAGTCACGGCAGTGCTATGTATAACTGATACCAGCAGAGAATGCTGATACTGGCCTCAACAGAAGCAGATGGAAGGCTCTAGGAAAGAGCAACAAACACTGAATCCCATCACCAGAATTAACAAAGAAGCGGCTTTTCCCACTTTTAGTGTGAAATAGACCTCTCAGCCTTACTTAGCAAAGTTGGGAGGAGAAATTGCTGCAGAAGAAATGGCAGTAAAAGTGCTACACTGCCCATTCAAAGATCAGTTTCTGGGCGAGGCAGACAGGGAATCGTGGCCATTAAGCTGTAAAATTCCATATTTCCTTGTTAGGAATCTTGGAGTGGGATGGTTTTCTTCAGACAGGGAATTAGTGTAAGAATCCTATAAATGGAACCACTAAGAGTTGTTTTATTTGCTAGTGAGCCATTCATTAACTGGCAGATCTGAAAACTTAGACTTGCAGTGCACCAGGAGTCTGAAGCCACTTGTTTAAAGAGGCAAATCATCAGCCAGAACTTGTATTATAAAGGGAGATCATATTACATCCTGATTTATGTTTAGGAAAGAAAGATAGAAAAGTCATATTTGTTTTGTGGGTTGTTTGATGGGGCTGGTGATTTCATCCTGAATGTAAATCCAGAAGTTTGGGAAATTTTCTGGGGAAACCCCCCCACAAACCCAGACCATTTCTGCTAGATACCCCATGAGATATGTAGGTCATTTATGTTACTTATTCCAAAGTCAGAGTTGACCACCCGTTCCAGAGAAAACAACAAACACTGCAGCACCCAACTGTAGTACCTTGCATTTTCCCTTTTCCATGCTGAAGGTAACCACAGCCTAGCTGATCATGTCCCTGAGGTAGCAGCCTTGTCTTTTAGGCTCAGTGCACTCTCTTCTCCCCATTAAATGAGGCCATCTGTCCCAGGAAAATCTGTAGAAACCTTTGATTCAAAACCTGTTCTGCTCACTTGACCTCTTCTTAGGGATACAACTGACTTTGGATCATGCCCTGAGGGACCAACCTACATCTCAGCCTGGAATGCTTCAACAGAGCAATTAAAACCAGCAAAAACTTCTAGCAATCCATTTGAATGACAAGACAGCGCCTGTCCTAGTACGTGCTGCTTCTCTAACAGCAAATGAACCGTGACAAGTAGTGGCGTGCAGGAAAGGAGAGTCTGTCTGCAGAGCTGGAGCCACCCACAGAATATACAGACACTGCACTCCATCCCACTGCCAGGGGAGTCAGTAACAAACTCTCACCAGCTTGGGCCACAGCAAGAATATTGCCTGTTGACACAGAAACGTTCAATTCCTCACCGTTACATCACTGTCCTAGGGATTTCTCTGTCAGGATGCTCATTAAAATCATTCAGCGGGAGTTGGGAATGCCAGGCCTTGTAGAGCAGAACCTGCCTGAGACAAAAATGGAACTTCCCAAATTGACAATTAGGGACTGAAATAATCTACAGATTTGGAACACTGGCTGCACTTTGTATTTTCAGCTAATCCTATTGTACACAGAGACTGTGATGGTAAGTTATACAGCTCACAGCACCCAGCTTCTTAAAGAAAAAAAAAAGTAAAATCCTATTATGCTTTTCCTTTTTCCTCTTAATAATTTTCAGTTAAAGACCAGTCTGAATGAGATAAAACTGAAAACTTGGTTTCTAAGCCAATATGAACTGGAGAGTTCTATGTTTTATTACTTATTTAGGTTCTTCTCAAGAAAGTCAGTATATAGGTATAAGAGCAATTAGTCTTTCAGAATTCTGTCTGGTGGACTTTCCAATAGAAACTGTGACCACCATACCTGGCTTTTGGCCTAGGCTGAATCCTGAAAGATCAGAAAATTTTTTTTTTTTCTTCTTATCACTCAGAGCATTATGTGGTGATAATACTGTCAAAATAGTCCCTAGACTGTTTAATTTGGAACTTTTTTATCATGCACCACCAGAATATTTGGGTTACAAAGCAGATTTCTCCTACACCTGATTTTCCAGATTATGGATTCAAAGTTACTTTCTCCCAAGTCCCTTGACATCCCATAGTTCAGAAAGCAGAGACCTGGATTTCTCTGATTTTCAGTGGATTTTCAGTCTCAGCGTTTTGGCCTACCTACCACTTGACATACATGCTGCTGCTGACCAGCCCTTCACTGAACTGTCAGAAATGAAGAGGTGTTGGTATAATGAGGCAGAAAACGTTATTTCATGCTGTCTTACTGATATTTTACAGGGAATTTGATTTCTGATTATGCCTAACACTAGTCTTGTTTAAAGTCCCATTTCAAACTAGCCTTTTTCTATGAATTATGCTGCAAAAACTCAGAACAGTTTACACATTCAGGAGTTTCTGAGGTGGCACTGAGATATGTGCAGAACTAGTCAAAGTTCTCAGACAGATACAGGTAAAAAGTTTGGACAGGAACAAAACAGAAGAGATATGAAAACTTTAAATTACTTTGAGACTGATCTCTTAAATTCTATTTATGTTTTAATTCTATTGTTCTCCCCATATCTTCACTGTCAGAAGCTGCATTTTTTATTCCAGTTTAATTATTAAGGTATGAACATATCAGATAATATGCTAAATCTTTCTGGAAGAGATAGATACTTGAGAAATCTCTTGCAGAAAGGAAAGTAAGATATATTCATGCAGGATATTTAAAGAGGTATACACACAATTCGAGTTCACTGAACTGGTGTTACATTATTTCACATATAAAATATGGAAATATACTTTAATCCATTTTTTAACCTTAGGTTCTTAATCAACCATTGTTGCTGGTTTTCCTTTCTAAAATCCAGCCTATCTTTTTATACTATGTGTCAGCATACCCTTACGCATATTCCCTTGAAAATTTCCCTCATTTTAACCTCCTGGGTGTCTATAAATGGACATTTAAAATAAAACAATTTATATACTTGTAAACATCTTTGGTGACTTCAGCAGAGGAACTGAAAACTCTTCATAGCATGGACTCCATCTTCCTAGTTATGCTGGCTCATGGGCACCTCGCTTCCCCTTTGGGATCACTAATTTCCACAGTAATTGGCTGAATGGAAGAGACTCAGCAGGAAGGGGTTGGGTGAGGTGGCAGCAGAAGGGTGAGCAAGCAGCTTTCTCTGAGCCACTCTGAAAATGTTTTTTCTACCAGTGGAGGAAAAGAGAGGCTGTCCACTTCCAGCTACCAAGGCAAGGAATTTTGGGAAGAATTATACACACACAGTGCATGCCACTAAAAAATTTAAAAGCCAGTGGAGCAAATAAACCCCATTAGTGTTGTTGGCAGTAAGTAATTAATTCTATAGGTTTGAAAAATCTGGTATCACGATATACATTCTATTTACAATTCTTTATGTACATATAGACAAATATTTTATAACCACAACATGTTCACCATATCCTGGCCCAGTCTGAGGAACTATATACAACACTCGTGGAGGAGCAGTGTGCACTACTAAATGTAGGATGTGATGGTAGAAAATTTTGTCAGCTTTATGTACCTGGACTGTCTTATGCAACTCTTGGGTTTTTGTTAAGAGTTCCTTGGCACAGTATGGACAGTTCTTCCCTCTTTACTTTATTCTAGGTGTTATGGAGTTTCTTTTCCTTTTCAGAGCTGATTAATTTGTCTCCCCAGTAGACTTCAAGATCATTGTCCTGCTAAGAGTCAGCCCAGCCCAACACATCTTTCCTTCACTCTCAAAAATAATTATAGTACTATTATAAAAAAGAATTTATCTTTGCCATTTTTTCAGGAAAGATCCATTACAATGGGTGAACAAGGGTATTGGGTATTCTGAAGAAAACTATTTTCAGAGTCCTTCAGCCATGTGCCAATGCCAGTAGTGTCTGTATTTTTAGTACTTCTGGAAGATGCAATGGAAGACAGACTTATTGTTATGATTTTAACTAAAGAAATGTTGGACTGGATTAGAGGCAAGTCCTGCTTTCCACTGTCTGAAGGAATATTCCCAGACAGAGTGAGCCATTGACAGGAGTGACAGGTGTCCTGGGTAAGAGAATTCTGGGCTGCCAGAATGTGTCCTGTAGAACATTTCATCAGCTGAGGTAATACAGTTCAATAAATGCTGCACTTTACAGCAGGGCCAGCTGGGAATGAGGAGCTGCTCTTCAATACAAGTCAAGAACATTCTGTGCTGCTTTACCTTGGCGCTGATGTGGTCCCATGGGGTCACTGTGCCATGGAAATTGCTGTGGGTAATGCAGTCCCACTAGGCACCTCCACGGTCCCAGCTACTCCTCATGGCACATCTCAGCTGATTCTGGAGAACCTGCTCGTCTGTGTGTTACTTACGACCCTTCTTTGGATGCTGTAGGAACCTGCACTGAAGAAGAAATTAACGAAGCCCTGTGTTAGGCTCATCATATAAAAAGTGGCAAATGGAAAGTCAGTGTTAAGTGACGTCAAAATCAAAGTACTGCAGTCTATGAGTTCTGTGTCAGAACAACTAATTTATTTGAATTTACTGTTGAGTGCACTATTTGCAAGCAGAGGATTGCTTTATGCTGTCTGGTGTCCTGAAGCAGGGCATGTTTCTAAGCTTTTATTGGATAGACACTGGATCTAGGTTCACGGGAAACAAAAAGGGTGAATTTTGTTCAAGAAAAATGCAAATAGATCAATTATCTTCCTTTCACCTCATGGCATCCTGCTGTTTCTCAGTAATTCCAAAGTGCAAACACCTCATGAGTAAATTCTACTGAGCCCTCTGCTGTGCCTTGTTCAGGTTTAACACCATGGACACCAGGAACATGACTGTCTCTGTTCCAGGTTCAGCAAAACCACCGGACACAATTAAGGCTCATCTGCCCAGGCATGGGTGCCTGAATGGATGAGCTAGCACTGAGTGCAGAGAAACAGGTAAGAATTACTTCTTGATCACACCCACATTATTACACCTTTTTTTGTTGTTGTTGTTGCTTGCGTATTGCACACAGTTTATTTTTGAACTTTCAATGGGTACTTTTTCATAAAGCACTCTGTAATGTGGGCCAGATTCTCAAACACAGCCTATTCCATTTCCTTAAATTTGTCAAATTTAAACTCCAGCTGCACATTGCAATATGCAGGATATTTAGAGCCAAATTTTTCTCCTGAAGAAAGAATTTCCTGTAACAAAAAAGTTGCTCTAATTTCACATATACGTTTTTGGCCTGTACAGAATTTAGCTCAAATTTGAAAAATAACAGCTGTTAGGTTTTTTTTTGTTTTGCTTTGTTTCTAAATAAAATAAAAAAAAAAAGAAAAAAAATCCCCAAACTAAAGTAAGAACAGACTAGGAATCAGCACAAGAGCAAATAAAATATTTCCAAAAATGGGGAAAATGTAGATTTCATCAAGATAACAATTAGAAAAGTGTCATACTGTACCACACCACCAACAACAGAAAAACAAGCTGTATAAACCCACAAATTCCTGGATTTACAGTGTTATTAACAAATGTGCTCACTCAAGGAATCCCTCATTGCTCTTTCCTTTCTGGTTACCCAAACTCTTATTTATATAAAAATATATCTGATTAATAAATGTTTTACTTTTGTTATATTTTTTTTCTATTGAAAAAATATTTTCAGTAGTCTGATAACTTTAGAAATTAATTTTCATGAAATATATCTGGGTTGTGTGCATGTAACAATGTGAATTCTGCATCCTCACTACCACAAACAAAAAAACCTGGCAAAAGACAGTCTAAAAGTGCACATACATGGTTTGGGTCAGCTCTGAGGGATTCTGAAACCCTATTAACAAATAACAGACTCATACCTCCTCAGTAATGGATTTAACTGGGATAAAGGCTCATTCCACAGATGTCCTGTTGTTGGCCATGGAAGCAGTGATAGGCAAAATGGCTAATAAAATGATGAAGCAAAATCCACTTTTAAAATACTCTGTGGTGTGTTATTATTTTTAGAAAGGCTTCAGGTAAGTATGGTTTACTTTCTGTAAGAGCACCTCTACCAAAAAATTATTCAGACATGGAATTCAGGCAGAATTTTTCAAGTTATAGTCACAGAAAAGAACAAATTTTTTTTCCCCACTGAAGGGCTGTGATCGTGTAAAACTCACATCCTTGTGCCAGACTGATGAATTCAGTGGGACTACTCCTGCTGACAAAATTACCTTTGGAGCTACAATAGGACTGAAGTTGCCCTTCTTTACACAAGCTCATCAAATTGGCAGTGGAGAACACCAGTGACTCCTGATCTTTAGAAAACTTGCTCCTCAGTTACATCTGCCCTTTTTTTTAATGAAAGAAAGAAAAATTTACTTACTGTTATCTCACCTAAATTAATGCAATTATTCCATCATAAATTGACAACAGTGAATCAGGTCTCGTGTGTCTTACTCTGTGGTCTGGTTGGAAGCATGACCTTTTCTGAGTTGCTTTCTGATTTTCATTCTTTGTCACTGATACACAATGGCAGCCTTTCCCAAGGCTTAGGAAATACCTTGTGATTTAAATGAAGCAGTAAAAACCATTATGATTGCACAAAGTAGATAGTTCTAGATAGTAGATAGTAGATAGATAGTTGTGATATGCACACAGATGACACTAACTGCCCAAATGCAACAGAAGAGCTGCACTGCTGGATGTACTGCACTCACAGGTGCCCCCCACGTGCCCAGCCACGGGGAGAAGCTCTGCAGTCACGTGTGATGAGCACTGCGGATCTGCTGGGGGTCCCACAGCCCTCCTGCCCCTGCTCCCAGCAGTGCACATCCCCTGCCAGAGTTTGGAATTGTAGCCCAGCACCTCTGGGTCAGTTTTTGAATTAAACATGGAAGCTGGAAGTCTTAGAGAGGTACAAATGTCGTGTTAGGCCTTTGCTGACATTTTCTTGCATGTAAATATGGCTGTTGAAGGGTTCTAAAGGTAATACCTCGGATGTCCTTTGGAGATCTGTGCTAAGTGAAGATCTGGCCTGGAATGACCAGAGCTCCCTTTCAGCAGAGTTTGCTCTTTAACTTGTAAAAGCAGTTAGAAGTAGACTCAAGGCAACGAGTTACCACACTGCTGTCCTGCATCTCCTCTTCTGCCTTTGTGCAAGGTCCCTGTGCCTGCAGCCTATGGCTTCCAGCAGCAGAGGGGCTGCCCTGGCTGCAGGAGGAGATGGGCAGCCTGTTCCCTCGGGAATGATCCCATCTCCCCACCTGCACCTGGCCCTCTGCTGCTGCTGGAGATGAGTTCCACCCAAGAGCAGAGACCTGCATGTTTGAAACAGAAAGCTTTTCTGAAATCAACAGAGCTGACAGCCGTGTTGTACGTGTGGTCATGGGAACGCTACAACCAGTTTTCCAGCAGTAGAAGCAAATGCTGAGTATTACATTAAAAAAGAAAAAAACAAGGGTTATAGGGTGGTGAGGAATCCCAAGGATAAACAAGTTTTCCAACCTAATCTAAAATTCAAAGTATAAAAAGTGTCGAGTGCTAAAGTAATTGAAAATCAAGAACCTTCCTTAAGACTTCAAACAGATTACTCTCACTATGCTTCCAGTTATTCACACAATTAAAACTCGCTACATAAAATCATCAGTCATTTCTGCAAACATTACTAATGTTTTGAGGCACCAGCTTACCAGCATTCAAACTATGACAAAGTAATATAACGATAGGGCACATACATTTTGACTGAATTAAGAGATAAAATAAATATTTATGTTAAACTTCTTTTTGATTGCACATTTGGTGTTGGAAGTTACATGGTCACAGAACATGAAATAAGTCAAATACTTTTTTGATCTACCAGCAAATTCTAAATACATCGATAAAGAAGCCACACCAGGCCAAATAGATTACTGCTTTCAAGTCCGTGAAAGTTTCCCAAATACTGTTATACAAAGTTACACATCCATGCTGAGTTATTCATCAATGTGTAGCAAGAGTCTTGTGGTAGGCCAGGATTTTATCGGCAGAGAACTGGTGGAGGAGCTGTGCAGTGGGATTAAAAATTCCAGTTTGGAAGCATTATTAGAAGTACT
The DNA here is from genome assembly GCA_013396955.1 of Regulus satrapa. Taxonomy (NCBI): domain Eukaryota; kingdom Metazoa; phylum Chordata; class Aves; order Passeriformes; family Regulidae; genus Regulus; species Regulus satrapa. Next base: position 547,711 of record VWZN01004115.1, on the reverse strand, counting down.
TGTATAGTCTGAACTGGAGACTGCAGTTCTTGAACTTGGGAAGAGCAGGAGAGAAGAATGAGAATATTTTTCCATTTTAGAAATGCTGAGGCACAAAACACAGTTGCTTCTATTACTTTCATACATGGAATCCTTTCTCCTGTATGTGCATCATGTGTAACCGCAAAGTCTGTAAACTGCTGACTATTCGTCTCTGGTGTCCAATGAGTGCAACTCCAATTCTTCTAATGTCACTGCAAGATAAAAGGGTTCATCTGGGATGCAAAAATAATAAAGCCTCTAGCACAAAACAGAACATAATTATATGATGACTTCTTCCCCAAGACAGTTTCCCTTCCTGGCTGTGGCATATAAGAAAGCTGCAAATGTTAAATTTTGCTGCATTTGTCAATTTCAATTAAAAAAAATTAAGAAAAGTAATATAATTTTAAAAAGTAATATTGTATTTAGAGCACTGGGGCTTTTGTGATACTAATGGTCAATAATTGTTCCAAATCTCAAGGACTAACCAGAGAGGTGAGTTCTAATAGCCTGTCTTTAGTAATGTCATTGTAGAATCTGTTTCCCACTCACACTTGAAAAGGATTTGGGTTTACACACTCAGTATTGCAGTTCTGAGGCAGAAACACCAGAGGTTATGCTTCTGACGATTTGGGGAATGGCAGTGAGGTAGTGAGAGATGGTCCAAAGATCAAATTAGCAGTGAATCTTCCAGACTGACCCTGATTTCCCTGCCAGTTTCCCTGCATCTCATCTAGCCCTGCACCCCAGAGTGGGTAGCTCTTGTAACTCGACAGGCTCGACTCTTTGGCTGTTGAACAAAGTCAGCAGCCACCAGGGCTCAGCACAACCCACCCAGTTTTTCTATAAACATCCCCAGCTGCAAGATCTGGGAAAGATCACAGAGGTGCACAGAGGACAGGAAACTTCAGATCTGCCAGATCTGTCAATTATGCAAATCCTGCACTGGGACACCCACAGATACTGCCTGTTTATCCTCAAAAAGTGTATGATGTTATGACCAGTAAAGGAGCTCATGGGATAAGGCATGGCCTTAATGAATTCCAGCTGTGCAGTTCCAGGTATCTGCCTCTGGATCCCCCAGCTGAGGAACCACTGAGGCACGCTGAAAAGGAACTTGAGGAAGAAACAGAACTGCCCCTCCCTCAAATTGAATACAAAAAATAAAAACTTATAATAAATCATTTTGCACACTCATTGGGTACAGAAACCTGCCATAAAATGTAGAGAGTCTAATGATGATTTGGGCATAAAAGAGCACTGGGAAGAGTGGCCATTGTTGGAAGACAACCATTTGAGTTACATTTACTATGGAAGAAATTGAAATCACTCCCATGCCAAATCCTTTTTTGGGGGGACTTGCTAGATTATCTCTCTGAAGTGACTGCAGGAGAGATTACAGGACCAACTGAAAAACAAGCAACAACCCATGTCCAGTCAAGATTACATTTAGGCAAATGTTCCAAAAGAAAGTGAAGGAGAAATAATGGACTTACTATCAGGGTTGTGAGAGAGGGAGTTACCAGCTGTGCTCCATATGTTAAAAAAATTCCTGATGCCTGGAGTATGAAGCATGGTGCCAGACAAAATGTTTCTGTTTCAGGGAAGATCTGGGGAACCACAGACCTGTGAGTCTGTGATCATTATGGGGCATAAGAGAAACTACAGGAAAGTATAGAATTACTGGATAATTGAGCTACTTGAGTCACCATGGCTTTTGCAAATAAAACTTCATTTTATAAAATTACTTGTTTCCAGTGGATGGAGATGATCCATTTGATCCACCTCACTTGGATTTTCAAAAGCTTTAGAGAAGACTCCTCACAAAAGCTTTATAATGAAAATGAGGAGCAACTTCTGTGTAATATAGGGTATAACATAATATGTAGCATAATGTGGTCTTTGCATGACTAAATAACTGGTTTAAAGACAGGAGTTTAGCAGTAAACTGTCAGGTTTTGCAATGTAGTTATTGATATAAATCTTCAGGGACCTCTGCTGGGATAATGTTGAACATTATTGTTCAACAAATCAGTAAAGGGTCTGGGAAAACAGGCGAGCAAGAGGTGAACAACTCAGCTGGTGAGGCTGAACTGTTCAGGGTAGGAAGGGAAAGGGGCAGAGTGCAGAGTTTTGGAAGGACCTCACAGGACTAAGTGGCTATGCCATAATTCAGTAGATGTAATTCAATGTATGTCAGTGTGAAGTGATGCACGTGGGAGAAAATCAGTTCTAACTTTACACTTCCTCAACCTTAACTGACAGCTGCCAATAATACAGGCAGTGCCAGTGTCAAATAAAAGATTGGGAATTAATGGGAAGGGAATAGAGAGCAAACCAGATCCTCTCCTCATGCTACCATATGAATCCACAGTTTGCCCAAACACAATATATTGAGTGCAGGGTTTGCATTAAAAAACCTAACAGGATGGTGTCAGAGATGGTTGGAACAGCTTCCTTATCTGGACTGTTAAAGTCTTTATGATATTCATAGGAAGGTTAGAAAATACTTTTGCCACTGATTTCATTGGTCTAGATCAAAACTGGCTCCCCAAGAACCACTCTCATAGCTGGCCTTTGGTTGTGTTTGGTCCCAGGGTGGATCTATCAGTTCTGGGTCTCCCCATCATACATTCCTCTTGTGTTGTTTTGGTAAATAACTGTATTTGTCCTTTGGGAGCTGAGGGAGGGAAGGAAGTGAAAGCACTGTTCCATACTCCACAATATTTGTGTGTCTGCAGCATCCAAATTCAGATTAATTAGTCACTGCAGGGATAACAGATTATATACTTACTCAATATTCATTCTTGAAACCATATCCAAAGTCGTGAAACCCGCTGCCATGAAGTTATTTTTATACTGACCCATTTTTATGGAATCCAGCCAGTCACTGACTGAAACAAACAAAGGATATTCCGGAACTTCACCAGGTGAATCTGGCATTCTGTAAAGAAAAAAAGAAATGCAAAGGTTACCAAGCAATACAAAATATGACACCCAATTACCCTGGTAGACATAGCTATTACTAAAAGGCAGAAGGAATGAGAGAGGAGTCTGAGCTGTAAAGGTCAGACCTAAACTGAGGAAAGATCCCTTTAATCTTTTGGGTAAAACTTATAAATCACATCAGTCTGCCAAGCTGCACTGCTTAAACAATATATTTTATCAAAGAACTGTAGCTCAGTATCACACTGAGAAAAAGGCCTCTCCCAGTGCCCTTACTTTTGTTCCCCAAAATGTTTCCTCACAGATCAAGTTCAGGATTATAATAATTTGTTGATACAAAAGTCAAGTGTAGAGGACAACAAAATTTAGCATAAGATGCAATTCAAAGAATTAAAGCACCATGAGATGATTTTTACATTTATCTACAACCACCCCACCTCAGATGGCTCCTCACTGTGATACCATTATGCTACAGGAACACTTTGATTAGAGTACTCAAAAGCTAAAACTCACCCTAAAAGAAGCAAAAAGAATAAAATGTGATATATTTGTTTTTACATAGAATTACATAATGTAGCAAATAAAATGGAAGCAGCTAATTTAGTCACATTTCTTTTCTAGTTCTTTCCCCTAATATTATCACAACTGAAACAGAAAGATAGAAAAAATAAAGATTGTAATTTTGGGGCACTGATTTCCAGTCTTCTGTTATGTGCTACACTTGGGAGGGCTCACAACTTCCACTGGTTTTGTGCATTTTGTGTAGAGAAACTGTATGAACAAAATGCAGAAAATGCACACTACTGTTTGTAAAAGCTTTATGATAGTCTTTAGGAGAAAATGAAAATTTCAACAGCAAAATCCAGCCAAGATTTACTGCTGGAACATGACTTAATGTGTTAGTAGGAAGCAACACAGCCTCATGGCTTAATGTACCAAGTTTCACCCACACATATTCAAATACAGAAAGTACAATGATTTTCATTCAGACTATCAAAGTGATAGAGGGAGAGGCTGAGGGACCGGAGAACACTGGTAAATACAAACTCTAGTTAAAGACCTACCACAGTCCCTTCCCATCTGAATTACTCTATAGTTCTACAAAAGAACAGTACCCAACAACTGCATCAGGCACTCTTAAATGAATGTAAAACCTTTCCCAAGCAGGTTAAGTCAATCACAGTTCAGTAAAGCACAAGTTTTTTAGACCCTAAGTTATGATTTAAAATAGAAAGAGGTAAAAATACATTACTCTGGTGCTAAATAAAGTGGTCCAAGTACAAAGAGGAAGTCATACATGTATTTTAATGCATGTACACATAGAGAGAGGATGCTGACTCTAGGGGATGGATATTTAATCCCACAAGTCTCCCTAGGCTGTGTTGATGAAATGGCTCAGCCCTCACTCCAGATCTTCCTACCAACTTTTCCACTGAGCCTTTCCCACAGCAAGGTACCAGCCCAAACTTTGCCTTGCTGCTCAGCCCTTTTCAAAAACATCTAAAGGTTCTCAGCATGCCCCACTGAGGGCTTGAAAACCCCTTCTGAGCCCAGGGGTCTCCATGAAAACACCTTTATCTTAAGGTGACTCTCAGTGACTGAAGAGAGTGAGGCCACCTGGATGTTGGCTGATTTCAGCTGATATGCAGGGACAGCCTGGACCTGTAAGCCTACAAATACTGACAAATTCTTCCACCACAGCCTTGCTTTATCCTGTGGCTGCATTCACTTCTGAAATATTATTAATGGAAAAAACCAAAACCCCGGGCAGCGCTATCGAGAATTTGTTGTGGGATGGTAACAACATAATCTCTGATTTGGTCACTGATGCCATTCTGCTGCAGACAAATAAAAGATTTAGCAAGCTAAGACACAGCTCCTTTTGCAGGATATTACTCCAAGGCAGTTCAGAAATTGCTTGAGCACTGTCAGATGGAGAGACAGGCTGTTGAATAGAGAAAAAAATTACAAAGAGAAACAAGCACATAGGAAAAACACACACACAAAAAAAGAACTAAGAGATTCACAAAGATAAAGGATAGATAGTGCAGGAACAGAATTCAGACAAAAATATGATAATAAAAAAGCTTAATATAACCTGCATGGCTTGAGGAAAAAAAACCTCCTTGTACAACAGTGTATTAACAGTAAAGCAAACCTTAAAAAGAGCTTATGAGTTTGCTAAGCTGCATGAGTTTATGAACTCAGAACTTTGTGGTTCTCCCATCCCTTCTTAATGCCCTAAAGCACATAATGGTAGCCACTATGCCTTATGAAACCCAAAATGTCCCAAAAAGAGTCTTACACAAGTACATCCTCCACTAGGGTATGAAGGGTGCTGGGGTTGCGGATCAGCTTGTCCAGGAAGCTGACAATGTCACTGAATTTGGGACGGTGGTTCCTCTCCTTCTGCCAGCAGTGAAGCATGAGTTGGTGGAGAGAAGCTGGGCAGCCCATGGGAGCTGGAAGCCTGTAGCCCTCTTCAATGGACAGAATAACCTACAGAAACACAACCTGTGTGAGTGCTGAAAGGACGGCATGACAGCCAGAGGATAAATGATCAATGGCACAGCCACCCTCACTTCATGCACTTCTGGGGCTTCCCTCAGGGAATCAGGATGGGCAGGGGTGTCACCAGAGGGGACAGGAAATATTTTTTAGGCATATGAAACACAGTAGGAACTTCTTTAGGGTCACATCCTCTTCAAACAGCTGAGAAAGGAGGAGGGGAATAAAGAACTCACCAACACCACCATTTTCACCCACTTCAGGAGGCCACAAACTCACCTGGTGTGGCCACTGTATCCCACCATACGTTCATATTTGCATTCTGACAAGGTGTTTTAATTCTGACAATTGTTCTGACATGCAATACTCCAATGCAATCAAGCACCGCAAGTATACATTGTGGCACCTGACAAATTCACTTGGTATTCCCATGTTTCTGCTGATCCTTAGGGTATGATTAATTATGGCAATGTCCCCCATACCAAGCTACAAGGAATGCTATTTTGCACAGTCTCCCTCAGAAACCTGTCTGAGATGTTTATGACTAAATAAAAGCTAATAAAATTATGGTGTTACCCTAAAATGAGGGAGACCAGATTCAGCAGATACAGAAAATGTGTTTGGTAAGGATTCAGAAAGAAAGAGGTCTGCTCTCACAGGAAAATCACATATATGAAAAATTGCAGTTGATCAGAGTAGAAGGAAAGCTTATTTTTAGTAATATGGGTGGCAAAAACCATTGTTTGAAAGAGCAGCAGTCTGGGGCTTGCTAGGAGTTAGCAAAAGTAGGTGAGGTCCATGGAAAGCTTCATGGATTCATCCTATGTAAGATTTAAAAAACACAAGGAATGGTCAGAAGGTTCTGCAATGATTTGTGGCAGCACTGGGGTTACACAGTCAGGATGTTTTTGTGTAAAAATGCAAAGCTACTCAGTGGCTGATCAAAAACGAAGCTAGGAAAAAGACCAGCCTTACCACACATAACCCTGTCACATAAAAGTCCGGCCAAATGTCTTGTAATGCACACTTGATTGCACACGGCATTTATAACCCCTCAGTGCATTGGGAGGAGTATCCCTGCTGCACTGCTCCCCCTGTGCTGCAAGCAGGCATGCAGCCTTTGCACACAGATGGAGGTACGTGCTGCAGACATCAACGCAGCTGCAAGGGTTACACTAAACTGTTTGCAGAAAATCGATGCTTTACAGCTTCAATATATTCAACCTTGTTATCCTGGAATATATGCCCGTTCTCTGCTTGAATTCTGAATTAGTGCTGCCTCTGCTCAGCAATGCCTAATGCCTATGCTGCAAGCATTGTGTAAATAAAATAAGAGCAAGGGAGTCACGTCGGGACCTGAGCTCCTCTTGATGGCATGGCAGGAACTGGAAGGAGGCTTTTGAAGCTGCTCCCAGCTGCTTGTCTGCTTTACAAACATAGGTGAGCCGGCCCTGTGAGGTACATCTGCTGTTACCAGGAGAAATGCCAGCATCCCAAAATGCCTGGGAGATATTTCCTTCAGAGCCTTCAGAGCCTCTCAGGGGCAAAAACGCCCCACGGACTCGGGATGGGAGAGGCTTGAGCATGTGCCTGGAATTGTATTCACACTGATCTTACATTTGTTATGAATGTATCTCCAGCAGGTTGTCAGAAGCGGGGTCATGAAACACTCCTGACAGAGAGGGGCAGAGCTTTGATGCTACTGGCCAATGAAGAGGCCTTAGCAGCACAGAAATGTGGGTACCAGAATTCTTACATTTAATTGTGCTCGTTGCAAATGTGGAATTTATAAGATGCATTTTGTTTTAAAGTCAACAGGAAAGCTCCTCTGCTTTTATGTGACATATAGCATTTGCTCAACACAACAACAGAGGGCTGATGAGGTTTTGCTGAAGTAATTGATTGAGGAAAAACCCAAGAGCAACCATCATTTTCCAGACATATTTTCTCTGGCACACTTTATTTTAACATATCTCTGAAAATGAAGTCACAGTGCATTTTGTTTCCTCTCTTCTTCAAAAGGAACATTTCAATATGAAGAGAAATGCCAGCTGGTACTGGGATAATTATAATTTCTCATTAATACCAACACATTTTTAAAATAAACTGGAAATATTGCCTCATTAGTATCCCTTGTGAGGCAAGTATTATTTTTAGATTCTAAGAAGCAGGAGTAAAGATCTGATAAGTGCCTAATACTGCAATGGGAATCAAGTCTCAAAGGAAGAATTAGAGCTTTTTAGTTCCTTTTAAAATTTATATATTTATTTCAGTTCTTGCTCTGCCATGTGCATAGCACCCATCTCTCTCTGTTCAGGGAAATCTGATATCCATGTACCTAAAAGGGAAGAAGTACTAAGTTTTTCTTAGTAATATAAAATTATATATTATAAAACATGTAAAGATTTTAAACATTAACTCCTCTCAAATGCCTTTTTCCCTTGTCAGTTTAAGGCTGACAAAGCACCACATCAATCATAAAATCTGCATCTACAGGAAGGATACAGCTTGTCTGATGTTAGACATAGCTGTGAGGTTTGAATATTAACAGAGTTAGTATTAAATATTGGTTATGAGTGTTTGAACAGTATTTTATGGACTTCTACATAAAATTTATACACGTTCAATTTCAAAATAATTGGCAATTGGCAAAAATGCCATCTGAAAATGAAGCTGTAGTCTTCCTGATAGTTTCATTATTAATAGTAGCAGAGAGTCTTGCTTTCAAAAGCTAAGTGACAGGTTTTTTAATGAGACTGAGACAGAAGAGAGTCCAGAGGGACATTGTCCCTGTGTCCTCTGCCACCTGAAAAACCTCCCAGGAGGGAGAGACAGCTGCTCCACCTCATGGTGCAGAGCTGGTCCCAGGCACCTGCTGAGTGCTTTGGTATCTGAGCTGAGGAACTAGATTGGGAGAAGTTGGTTTTTCAGTATTACCAGAAACTTTCAGGAGTGTAAGGAGTTTTATTCTGTTTGCTACAGTAGTTTCCTTGCATACCAATTACAACCCATTAAATATTCTTTTCATTTTTTCCCTTCTTTTTGAATACTGCAGCTCTGAAATATGCATTAATTTCTACGGTGGCCTCTAACAGGTGTCCCAGTAGACTTCACTCACAGCTGTTCTACAAACCAAATGCATGGAATATAAATCTTCCTTCCCTCACATGAGCCTTAGCAAGCCAGACTCTTAGCACAATCTGTTCATCAGTGCACTAGTTTCCTTGGAAAGTTCAATATCTTGGCTAATGTTTATTAATTAAGCAATAAGACACGACAGACTGTGCAGCAGCCCTAATTAATGGACACCTCTGGTGCCTGCCACACGCCTAAGAAGTGCATTAATCAGCACCAACACCGTTTGGAAGTGACTTACCACAATAATAAAATGGTTATTTACTTAAACAAGAGCATTTCTCAAACGTAGCAACATTTTAAAGCCTCTGCATTATGCCACGTACAGTATTTATTTAATGAGAAGCATTTTGCAACTTGGTTTCCTTAAGTTCAGGTTCCAAATCCTTGCTGGGGAATACAAATAGAGGATGCTGGATTTGCAGAGGTGTTGAGTCATTCTCACTGAGAGAAGCTGCAGCCTCTGAACACCAGACTGGGTTTATTTAGGTGGCAGGTACCAGTTTAAAACTTCTCCCACCAGCTGCCTTTCTCACTTACTTAGCCATGGCCTAAAAAACTGAGTTCATTTCCCAAAGCTGTATAATTAGAAGAGCAATTGGTAAGATGAAAAGGGAAAAAAACCCCAAACCAGACCTGGCTCTGCAGAGTTTATACTTGGAAAACTTTTGGTGATCTACCAAACCTCACCCAATTAAAGAAATATGTTAATTGCTCTTTAGGGAAGAGTTTTATTATGATCCAAACTCAGTAAGTGTTTTAATGGTAATTTGATGTAGCAGAGCCTCTCACTATACCCTTGCAAGATCTTATTAACTGCTGTTTGCAATAGGAATCTTTTATGAATCTGTTTAGTGCATGTCCCTCTCTGCTATTTTTTCCTGCCATCTATACAACACCACCTTTGAAAGTCCTATTATTTCTGCAAAATAAGCTCATGTGAATTCAGGGCAATTTATTGTGCTAAAAGAACGGTCCCAATATCAAGTAAAATAAGCTTTACATTATGTCTAATAACTTGAAATGTCCCAATGGCACTTGAAGTCACTAAATGTGGGTAGAAGGTCACAGGCGCTCACTGCTCACATTCTGGCACTGAAAACTTGTGGGTAGGAGAAAAGGAGTCTGTGTTGAGAACTGCAGGGAAAGCCCCCAGGCCTGCATCATTATTTGTTATTAACAGACACATTTATTTTGCAGGGAGGAGTAATTAACTGTTGCTATCTTCATGCTTTAGCTGATTATTTAACATATTCTAAATGGAGATGTTTGTGATAGTCTGTTCTTTTGTTTCTAAAGGGTTTGGTTGTTTTTTCCTTTTCTTCCTGAAAGAGAGAAATTATTTTTTAAAATTACAATCTCTCTCAGATCCTTATCCCCAAATGATCGATCAGCCTTAACAAGCAACCAGACTTGAAGAGCTGAATAACTTAGCAACAATGTAAAAGCAGCTCAGGGAAAGTCTTGTCAGTTCTTCAGAACAAATGCAGGAATATTCTAGGCACATACATGAGAGAGGTTAAGGTAGCCTGGCTGATATTCCACATTTTGACACAGAGCTTGATGGCTGGTGTGAAGACTGAGTGTACCAGTTTGAGTTGTCAGAGGGATCCATAAAACAAAAGAATTTGTGAAAATTTAAATTGTGATAGAAAAAGAAACCTACCCATCAACCCTACCATTTCCCCTTTCCCATATTTATTTTCCTGGAAAAAGCTTTCAATGATACTAGAAGAAAATTCTTTTTAAAAACCCCCAGAGATTCCAGCCTCGAAAGGGAATGAGCCAGCAAAGCAGGGCAGGGGGTGGCAGTACGTTTGAAAGGCCATGAGGCACTCACGTCCTGGTTGGACATCTCCCAGTAGGGCCTCTCTCCGTAGGACATCACCTCCCACATGACGATGCCGTAGCTCCAGGCGTCGCTGGCCGACGAGAACTTGCGGTAGGCGATGGCCTCGGGGGCCGTCCACCTGATGGGGATCTTCCCACCCTGCAACAGAACCCACACAGTCACACCTGCTCTGACAGCAAGGGGAATAAAAGCAACCCTGCACTCTGAGATCCCACGTGCTCGCTTCCGTCTGTTTGCCTTGTCGATTTGGAAAGGAAGAAATACGCCTCTCTTATGGAAATTGAAAAAAAAATCCATTTCATATGTAATTCACCCTGTGAAAACAACCCAGTTCAAAGAGCAGAAAGCATTTGAGATGATTAATGTTTGTTCAGTCATGTAAGTGATCAGAACATGCATTTTGATTGAAAACATCCCAAGCCTTAAATTCATTGTTCATTGACATTTAAGGTTTTCCCCTAAATGAAACAGAAACATCTATTGCAAAATGGAACACTGAAAGATCTTAATAAAATCAGAAAATCAGAAAATTATAGGTGTTCTATATGCTTTCAAAGCATTACATTTTATATCCATTCATTTTTGTTGTGCCCTTTAAATATCCAGAGAGAAAACAAACAATGTGTGCTTCTAAATAGGCATTTCCTCAGCATGTTTGACAGTGTCATTCTGCAGCCTACAACTTAGGCTCCCCCACCAAAAAAAGTAAGAAATCAATCAACAAACCTAACCTACTGTTTACAAGACCACAGGATGCAGAATTTTTCTCTGACATTAGTACTTTGCACTACTGAATCCCTTCTATTCTCTCATAAATAGTTTCTGTGGGAAAATAACTTTTCCATCTCAGAAATTAAAAAAAAAAAAAAAAGTATTTCTTCCCCAGGTACATTGCTCATTTCACAAGTATATTTTTTTCTTTCCAAGCGTGCACATGTATTATCAGTCTCACTGAACTCCTTAGAGAGAGAAAAGCAATATAGTGAAGGTACCACTAGATGGTAGAAGGAGGCAGTCAGTAGAGCTGAGCTCACCCAGCAGTAGTTGCTTTCAACAAGCAGTAATAATAGATTCTGCTCAGTGTTATAATTGTATTTCTGACTGAAACAAAAGAGGAAATGAGCTAGAACACCCATTTGGCAATGAAGAGAAGCCACAGTTAAAAACAAGTATGTAAATCTCTGTAAATTTGCTTTGAACATATAAAAACTTGTCTGAGAGTTGTTGAGGCCTGACTTTGGCAGGTTGAGAAGCTGTTTGTTCTACCAATAAATTGTTCAAAATCCAGGCTCTGTGCCTGTGGGGAGGTGCCACTCAGCCAAGCTCTCCTCACTGAAGGAAAGTGCATGGTGAACACTGATACTGTATGACAGCGGCCAAGATGTCCATTGGACATTTTTACTTTCACAGCCTTTTTCAAAGCCTTTGCTTCCTCACATGTGGTAAATCACTTCCTGATTTAAGCACTAATAAAGTATTTGTCGTATTTTTGCCCAAGAACCTCCACTATCTGCCTTTTATTTATCCATTATCCTGGCAGTCGGGTCACTCATCTGGCACATCAGAGATGGAAAAGACTCTGTGCCTCACCTGCTGTCACCTGTCTGAGCAGCACTGCAGTGTGAGATGCTCTTGGTCCCCTCCTGCTACAGCTGTTCCACTTTAGAAGTGATTAAAAATGCTTTTAGAGTATGTGAATGAGGAAACGGGCAAAAGAGAGCTGTTACGGGATCTTCTCCAAGGAAAGGCCAGACTGATTTCTTGTCTCTTCTCCAGGAAATATTTATTTATACTGTCTAAAGAAACGGAGGAAGAGCACTTGAGGTCTGATCGCCCAGTCTGGTTTCAGTGGTCTTCTCATGGAATATGCCAAGCCAGGCTCCCTGAGATCATGGAAACATCAGCAATTCCATGTCACAAATGTGCACCTTACACTGGGGTGTTCAACCAAAAGGGTACACCTGAGACACAGAGAGTTTTAGGCTCTAACTGTAAAAGATACTTCAAAAATATCTCTTCCCACCACAGAGTTATGGGCCTTGTCCTTTCTACTGGAGTGGGTTTAGTTCTTTATTTCTGAACCTTTCATCACCAAACATACATAATTCTATCCTGAGACAGATTCCTGTTTTGGAGAATTTTATTAATAATTTATTATTTTTTAAATTTTAATGGAATTCTTATGTAAATAATTAAATATCTAGTTGGAGGTAAAACACAAATCTATGCATATGATCGAAGGTATTTGGATATTTACAGATTTTACTTTTAATGTATATATTAACATAGTAAGGTTAACATAGCAGGAAAACTCTCTTTACACTGTATCCTTTTCTTAAATCTGATTTAGTATTGCCAAATTATACTCAAAAGAGAGGGCACTTCTTGAGCAGCATTTGCAGCTAGATTTGTGATGCCTGGCTAAAAAAAAATTACTTTCAAAGAATCAGACTCTAAAACTACTTTCATGACACAGCTTCACTGACTGATCCCTTTTGGAGTGAAACAGTAGCAGCTCATTGAGTGTGAAAATGAGAATGAAGAACAGAATCCTAACAAAATTCAAGGCAGTTCACGTTCAAGGGCATAAGATGTGTTCAGAGTTGTAATGTAAAATAAAACACTTTTGTGCTGGCTCTAAAAATCTCTACAATTTTTACAATGGATTTGCCTCATTGTATGAAGTTGTTATATTAATGAAAATGTGAATTTCAATACTTAATTACGGTTGCAGAATATATTTTTATGAAAAAAATGTTGTTTTATTTATTTTAAAGCCATTAAAAGGTGGAGATTGCAATATGAGTACCATAAGGAACTTGTATGAGTGAACAGTAGTAATAGCTGCTCATGCATAATAAAAGAACACATAAAAGTTTAGAGTGGCTGAAAATATATTTCCCGTTTCTGATTAGGGCAATATACAGTGTTACTGATATTGGATATGCCTTTTTATATTTTAATCTAACTGGGGAAATAATATATGCAATACTTACTGTTTACACAATGCCTCACTTTCAAATTAAGATAATTTACAAATCATCTGCATTTTGCTGCTATAGCAGTGAGATCTCTCAGAGCTGCTTGCATTAGAAAGCCCTTTTTGCCTTTAGGTTATTCTCTCTTTTTCTGGGGGGAGCTGGGGAGGAGGGGCAGAATGGGTTAGGAAACAAATTGTTTTTCTGCTTCACCTCATACATTAATAATGGTATCAGAGCTAACCTAGTTTTATTTTCATACAGTGAAATAACTAACTCCACTGTTCAAATAATTAGAATTCAGCCTTTTTTCCTGTATGCTGCCAGCTGAACAGTGCCTATCTCCTGATTTTTTTTGTGATTGTAATTTAATAAGCAATTTTACCACGCAGCATAGGAGTCCCCTTGGAATTATACTATTAGGTTCACATTGCTAAGCTTGTAGCACTGCTCAGAGATGAGCCCTTGAAATGAAATTTCCCCCTCAGCCACACCTACAGACAGGCTGGCATTGCCTGCAGAGCTGGAACATCCCAGCCTGGCACACGTTTGAGGCAGGCCTGGAGCCCCGAGGTGAGAACACCTGCGTGCTCACTCAGGTGAGGTGAGAGTACCACAACCCTCACCTCAGGTGAGGTGAGAACATCTCCATGCTCACTCAGGCCCATGGAAGAGGACAGGTTTCACCAAGTGCCACCCCTGAGCTCACACCACCAAAAAACTTTTGGGATGTCTTCAGTGGCCACAGCTGCCTTTTTGCTTTCTTCAGTCTGATTTTTCTATCCTACCTTTTAGACATCTCTTTAAGACCAGGAGGGATTATCAGTTCCTTTAATTAAAAATCTAACCATATATCCAAGCTCCAGCAGAACAATGTCGCTGGCAGCTACAGCCCATTATTCTACCAAAAGCAGGCTGGGATGCACCAGCAAGCTCAAAAAAATTAAGTGAGGAAACAAAGGAAACAAAGGAGGAGCCTTTGAGATGGCCACAACGGCAGCATGGCCTGGCACTGACTGGAGTGAGGAGTGTGAGCACTGAGAGGCACCCACCTGAAGGGCCAGGTGTGTGTGAGCTCCTGCTGCCGTGCACAGCCAGCAGCACAGTGCATGCCCCAGAAGGGTGGAAATGCCAGTTCTGTAGGAAATGCCAGTTCTGCGTTTTCCTGGAATGACAGACACTTCAGAGGGACTGTCACAGCACTGGCTGCAGCTCTCCTAAGTGCTGAGGAGCTCACCCATAAGATGTAGACTCACAGGGGTGGGGAATTGCCTCATCCTGGGAGCAAAGGTGCAGAACTGTGCCTGCCCTGGCACAGGAACTGCTGGGCACCTGTCAGCGCCTGCTCCTTCATGGCCATGGTGCTGAATCGTGCCATCACTTTCCAAGACACAACAGAGTATCTGTCTTCCTTTACCCCAATGACAGAAACGGGAAAAAAAGAACTTTGGAGTGAAGAGAGACACAAGCAATGAAAGAGATTAGTTTTAAATATTGGACATAATTCATCATTCTGTACAAATCTGTACAGAATTCATCATTCTGTACATTCTGCCACTCTACCAGAGTGATGCTTTTATTTGATGCTCCAATTTTTCATGTGCAATGCTACAAGTAGTCAGAATTTAACATCCTCAAATCATAATTTAGAACTATTCAGTACTATCAACAGTCTTCTGTTGTGCCTATTGAAAAGTGTCTATTGAAATATCAGAGAAACTACATGGCAAGATAACAAAACTGCTCTGCAAAAGCATTTCAGAATTTCCACTCATTATGCCCAATTCCAGTTAGTTCTAGAAACCTCATTTCCCTCAGAATTGAAATGAATAAACACCCCTGATTTTCAAAAAGGCTGAATTTGCTTTTAATCTCTGGGAAAATATTAATTTTCTTTCAAATGTCCCCTGATTAACAACACTAAAGTTAAATATATGGAACTTGATTTTTCCCCCTAAGTTAGCTACTCAAATTTTCAGAACAAGTTATTTATGGTTTTGAGAATATGTTAATTTTAGTTTTAGGCTGTTAATCCCTACACAGCACATCTATTTGTGTCCTCCAAAAGAAGGAAAGCTCTCTGAGACAGGAAGGAGCCTGATAAAAATGCACACTTCTAACCCTCAAAACCCATAGAAGTGAAATGCCAGGGATTATTTTTGACCATTTACATCTATCCTGCCTTCATATTTTCTTGACAGGGCAATTTAAAGACTTTTATACTGTGACAAAGAACTCCCAAATACAAGTGCTTGATACCACTGCCTCTTTGAGTAACTAACTAGATTAAATATATTTTCTTGTTAGACAGGATGCCTTGCTCTATGAGGTGCTCATCAAAAATAGATTGATTTTTTGGCTTGAAATATTAGTTCTAAAATATTTGTTCAGTTTTAAAATGAATTCAAGGCCAGACAGGTTAGTGAGGACTGGTGGTGTCCTCAGAGCCCTGGTGAGAATCAGTGAAGTGTACAGACAGACAAACACAAGTACCTCTTGGAGACTGGTCTTTTGAAAGGTAATGATGAGACTGGAGGGGCCAAGGAGTCTCATGCTGTTTTAGAGAGTGGGACTTCAAATTTCTTTAGGATTAAGAATGCATTTTACAGTATTGTGTGCTTGGCTCTCAATCATGGATAAACCCTTTCCTCTTCTGAAATTAAATATTGGGAGCATACATCTCTACTGAATCCAGTTTAGAAACTACAGCACTATTTGACAGTAATGATAGGAAAAAAAAAAGTTATTTTTTCCTTGAAACTAATATTTCTGGCAAAGATCTATCTCTTTTCAAGAGCATCAATTTCAAGCTATCTGCCAGCTGTGTCAGCACAGCTCCCATTACAGCTGTAACCAATTTCTTGAGAGTTACTCCTCCAGAGTCCTTCAATCTGCACAACCAGCCCAACCACTCTGCTTACACAAGGAGTCCGACCAAAGTCAATGGATAAGGTAAAAACAAAATTTTTTTGGGTTCTGAGATGCTTATTTGAAGGATGCCTTACGTTGCACAATCCTGCAACAAAGGAATTTGCTATGTGATCCATTTTTCCAGCAGAACTGAGTTACCAAACATGAATGTTTCGCTAAAATCAAGTGATTTAGGTTGGAAACAAAAAAGAACTTACCAGGCACAATCTTTTCTTAAAAGCATCAAGAAAGGCTCATCTCTGAAATTATGCCCCTGCCTTGCCCAGGACTTCATGAAGTATTTATTATTGCATCAAGAATAAACCCTTACCATGCACTGCTTGAGCACTGATGTTATTACCCATCATTAACGATTTCACAGCTGGTGATTTCCCCACTCCTATCTAGCTGACGTGCACAGCAAACACTTCCCAAGTTTCAGGAGTCAAGGGGCTTCTCTCTGTGCTGCCATAATGCCCAGTTCATTCTTTCCTCTCCCTGCCCCTGAGTCCTGCATAATTCCTTCTCTACCACACAATTTAAAGTGGCCAGTAAAAACTCAGAAGCATCCAGGAACTCGGAAAGAGAACAAACTGAAATGGATCTAAATGTAAAATTAACACTATATAGAGTACTGTCCCCAGTAAACATTTTCATATTCTATTATTTGGGATGCTGTTCTAGAGAGAATGTTGGAACCTAGACACTGAATTATCATACAGCTTGCTCTAGGGTACCTGAGATTTTATTTACCTAGGACTTCTTCAAAATTAATTCCAGAAACAAGCAGAAAGCACCATTAAAATGAGGCCTTTCTTCTGAGAGCTGCAGTGCCACACATGGGTGATGATCAGAATTATTGTGAGGCTGACCCACTCTGCAGATATCACTGCTTTAGTTTTCATCCCAGATGCATCAAGAATTGCAGAGGAGAATTAACAGATTAGTAATTGATGGATTACATTTTCTGCTCACATTTTTGTGAGGTCACTTCTCATTTTATCCTGAAGGAGTTTGCTGGTTATTTAAGTTTCAGTCAATTCATGGATAAGTAGTGGGTCAAAAGATGGGAAACTTAATCAGAAATAAAAGGTCAGTTTTTAGGGTGGCATCCCCCAGAGATCAGAGCTCCTGTCCTGCTGGCAGTGGATGGAGAATCTGTAATACAGGCTGAACTGAGAACATATAAAATTGTTCTAGAAACCCAGAGGTATTCATGGTAGTAAAGATGGTGAGGATCTACCACAAAAATGTGCTGAAGAACCTTATGATTCTGAATTGCAAACTGATAAAAAGTCACAAAATTTAGTGTTACAGTGATGCACACAGATTAAAATTCTCCTGACTTTACAGGACAGTACTAAGCTGTCACAAGACACATCCTGTAGTTATAGCACAGAGTTGGCTCTATAACAGTATCAATCCCTGCTCAAAAGCCGAGTAAAGGGAAAAATTAAATAAAATTTGTAAGAATATGTACAAATAATCAGGAAACATGTAAAAAATAATTAGGAAAAGGAGGAAGCATAGCACTATTGAAACCTAGGATATTCCTGCATATTTCTTACTGATCAGAGTCTTTATCCCTCATTCCAAAAGGATGCATTGAAACTAACAGACAAACCCAGTGATCAAAGGAGCAGAATAAAAGAAACTCAGAATGGTCTCTAAAACCCTGAATATAATGGACTAGATAATAGAGAGAATAAATCCAAGGTATTTCAAACATAAGTGGCAAGCAGTAAATTAAACATATTAACAAAACAATTTATTTTAAAAGACACATCACTACAGGATGTCATGGACTCTAAAAATTCAAACCTTTCCAAAAGCAATTAGGTAAAATTACAGGCGAAATATTAGAGAAAGGTATTACACTGAAAGACCTGCCTCTGGTTTAAAGAAGTCTTTAAGCCACAGACTGCTGAAAGCTCAATAACCTGAACTCAGCATGCATCATGGGCACAGCATGGGAACTCTCTCATTGCAGAGTCTGGAATTCCTCCTTGGGCTCTCCTGCCCTTTTGCCTTTTGCATTCATGCTTTGGAGCTCATGAGCATTGCAAGCTGTCTGTTAGGGCCTTACTCTCTGCCCATCATCTCAGATTATTTGCAGGTGAATAGAAATGCTAACAGTGTCACTGTGAAAAAGTCCATGATGCACGTCAGCAGCATTTTGGGGGGGAAAGGCAGCTATTAAAAAATTAAAAAGTTAATTTTAAAGGAAGTCATCTGAAGTGAGGTGTTCTTTGGTGTGAAACAGTGTAACTGTAGATGGGTATCTGGAGGATAACTAGTCATGGGTAGTTACTAGTGCACCACGACAGGTGCAACACAAGCTGCCCAGCTGACAAACATCTGGCATACTAGGGAGACACATAGAGGGACCTGGAAGGTTTATGAGGAATTGGAGATTGCCTGAGGCCACAGGTGCAGGGGAGGGATCTAAACTTTGCCAGGGAAGTAGAAGAGCACAGCAAGAAGCTGGAGGTGTTGTGAAGATGCCTGGGGAGATTCTCAGATCAGAAGCTGCACTATGGAGGTTGCAGAAGGCAGCCTGGGAACCAGGGTAACTGGGCATGAAAATGAACGTGGCATGAACAATCCTAACGGAGCACCACAACAGAGGGCTTCATTAAAAGAAATAAATGAAATAAATATTTCCCTCTCCCTGACCCTGGAAGATATCCCACAGGCTCACAGATTTTTCTGAGTAGCAAGGGACACACAAGGACCATGAAGTCCAGCAGAATGTGCAACTCTGTTGTCAGACTGTAACTGCATAAACAGATGAAGTGAATCACCAAAAAATGCCAAAGAAATGAATATACAAGAGTACTTTTCAGTCCAAGCAAGGGCTGCTTCACAACAAAGCTTCTCTGATGGTTCTATTTGGTGTGCCACGCAGTAGCAGTGTCCATAGATCACTGCAGCATGCAAATTGTTGGATAATAGGATAACCATCTGCTGGATGATGAATAGTCTGGCAGAGGAACGTGGTCAATCCTTCCTGCGGATCTCCACACCCACCCGGATCTCTGCCAGCTGCCTGAGCAAAGGCACTGCACATCAAGCTGCTTTCTGTGTCACACTCACCTGCAGCTCCCTGGAGCAGAGCCCTGAGGGATGGCAGCTCCAGCACTGCAGGGCAGGGCCAGCTTCACATCCTGGTGGCTGTTCTGCTCTAACCTGGGCTGGCAGACACAGGCTCACTACTGCACCTCCCAAACTTGGTACTTTTCCCTACATCATACCTCAGTGTAGGCTCTTGGTGAACTGTGGCACTGGAGCACCTTTTGTTCTGTAAGTCAGCTGAATTGACACCTTGCAATCCCCAGGTGCCATAACACGTGGAGTTCTGAGGGGGCACCCCACTAAACCATCATCTGCCTGATGCCAACAGCAGCAGAATTTATCACTCCTGGGCCTGGCCTAGGGCTGTTTGACTTTCTCATATAATGCAGCAGTTGCCACTCCGTGACATGCCCAGTGAGACGAGGAATCCCAGCATTATGAGGAAACATTTGGATGAAGCAGCACTTGGATATCAAGGCCAGGCTGGACAGGGCTTGGAACAGCCTGGGACAGTGGAAGGTGTCCCCACCCCTGGCAGAGGAGATTGAAACTACAAGCTGTAAGCTTCCTTCCAACCCCACCATTCTGGGACTCTGTCACTATTCTCAGACATCCGACTTGCCACTGGTGCTGACCAGCTGTGATTTATCTTATAATGACCCTCTAAGCAGCTGGAACTCTTGCCTTACCTTCATAAGTTCACCACAAAACTTCAACAAAGTAGCTGAAAATTGACCTTTTAGAGTCTACAAAAACAAAAAACAAAAAACCCAGCATGTTTATTTCACTAGCAAAAAAACCCAAAAATCTACCCACCTCAGAATCTTGTAAAACAGGGGGATTAAAAAAAATGAATTTATTTCAGAAACGATGATTTAGCAGAGGTAAGTTATCACATGAGAAAGCTTCTTAAACCCCAAATTTGCTGAGAAATTTTAATAATTTTCAGCATTCAGGCACAGGTGCACAGCAGTTGTGCTTACCTGGAAACTTGCATAATATATGGGTGCAACTTCTGCAGGAAGCATCTTCTTGTGCTAAAAAATCACATGCACTGACAGTTTCTTCTTTTTCAATCATCTGAGTTACATTTATATACTGAAAAATGAGCATATGCATATATGAATATACAGACAGGAAATGGATTTCCAAATCTCTGGTGAACAAACAAAAAAATGCATTGCAACAAGCAGCTCTAGCCCAGCTGAGCTTGCAGCATCTGAAGGCAAACTCTTCCAGGACATAGCATTGGGGAAGGCAGAATAAATCAAAAACATTCAGCAGAACTTAATGATATTTTAGGAAAATGCATTTTTCTACTTGGTCTCTAGATAGTTAACAACCTACTCCTTTGCTCCCACTTGATTTCTGGATTATGACCTCGTATACTTAAGGGAATTAAAGCCAAATAGTTTTGATATCAACAAAGTTATGGAATACTAATGCACGGTTTTGATTTCTTGTTGTTGGGGTCATTTGTATGAAGTGCTAAAACTCAGCTTTATCTTCAAATTCACTTGAAAAGAAACCAGCCCAGAGTGCTAATCAAGATAATACTTATTTTCACACTCACAGCAAAGTAGGGTGTGTTTTCTAACAAATGCATTCCTCATTTGCTTGTTTTTGGTGCAGACTGGGAATTCCTGGAGCAGCCTGGTGATCACTCTCAGGAATTCCCAACAACCAGTGAAAACCCAGGGAGAGAACTGCAGGAAGAGCTTGAATCTTTCAGAGGAGGAGGATCACACTTTCACCCAGCTGGATGAGGGTGAGAACCCCTCAGGTAGACTTGGTGCCCAGTGATTTCCACTGCCAGAAACACCAAAAAGAAGCCATCATCCCTCCTCTGCAACTTCCAGAACACCACTTGGTTTATCCAGGGACCAGAGAGCTGCAGCCCAAAGAATGTGCTCTGAGAATTGATAGAGATCAGTCCTCTATCCTTCAACTTCCACAGCTTCTGGGGTATTCTCTGCGAGGCTCCCCACCACTGCAACACCAGTATCTCTGGGACAGGTACCCTTCTAACCAATGAAAGGCAGGTTAGGCTGCACTTTTGCCATAACTCAGCCTAATTTGAAAAAAAACAAAACCCAAACAAACAACAAAGTAATGCCCTCCATCTGCAATCTCAAAAGAGTTAATGAAAGCAATGTAAAATTCTTTTTCATGTGTATTGCTTTTTGCAATACACACAGTGTTTCCATGGACTAATGCCATGGCATTTTATTGCACATTTGATCTTTTTTAGTGCTTCAAAATCTTTCAGTTGTATAAGATGTTCAGCAGTGGAATACAGACAATTGCTGCTTCATTAAAAATGTATAGCAAAAATAAGCATGAGTACACTTAAATAATTTTGTTTATTTTGGCATTTGAGGGCTGAAAAGCTCACTGTTGAAACTGCCTTCTTTAGATTCATGATAATCACAGCAAATGCACCATACAAAAACCTCAAGTCAGATGAACAATCTTGTTTTTGTATTGCTGCTCAATTCCCTCCACAATTCCCTAAAAGCCTATAAAGGAGTTTTTTTTTGAGGTATGCTGACCAATAATGATTTTTCCAAGCACTGTAGCAAAATCTGCAGAGTTGTTTTTCACACTTCCCATTTTATATGTATTTCCAAAAACAAGAGGTGATTTTGCTGAAATGATTAAACATTAAAATGGTGCAGTGACACTGCTCAGGAGCCCCTCTGCTCCTCCAGCATCCTTCACAGCTCCCAGCTAAGTGCTCTCATGGCAACCCTCTGAAGAAGCTGCTGTCTCCATTTCACAGCGGGGCAAACAGAGGCACAAGTTGAGGACCATCAAATATCCTGAATACCTGCAACTCCCATTGGCAATACCTGCATTTCTGGATGCTCATTGTTACTGAAACCAGGCTGTAAATGATTTATAGGGGTAAAGCTGCAAGGTAGAAGAGCACAGATCTCTGAAATAAAGTTCCAGCTTATGCAGTTGCTGGGCTCCTGGGCTGTGCCTTTACCTCACATATGACTTGTGATAGATTTTGTACTTATAAAAATAGAACAAAATAATGGTCAACTGCTATGGATGCTTATGTAGACACCCTTTTCCTTTGCAGTGTGTTCACTTCAGTTAAAAAATCCACACACAGATCCTAAAGATTGAAATAGTTCTAGGCAAAGCAGAACCACCTCTAATTTTGTATGGGAAAATCACAATTATTCTCAGTATGCTCCTGAGATAGGATAAATTATGTGGCTGAAAAAAAGGGATTATCTCTAACAATTCCACCTTGGAGCAATCCTTATAATGCTTACCAGTCCTGCCTTATATTCCACAAGCAATGGAGAAACGTTGCTGAAGTTGTGAAGCCACAGAAACACATAGAAATCTTTAGGCTGTTAAATAATGAATCCTATCACGATAATATATCAAACCTGTTCCTCAGTGCAAGCCTGTACTGCAAGTCCCAAAGCAGAGCAGGGTGGATCTCCCACCTTGGACTTTGTGAACACTACAAAACCAGCAGAGTGCTGTTCAAGCTCCAAGGTCACACCATTTCTTCTATTTCTTTTATTCAGCTTAGCTCAAAAGAGCAGAAAGAAAGCTGCTAATTTCTCTTTTTCTGTTATTCAACTTGCAGGCTGACTTTCATAAAGGATATTCCATTTCATATTTTAGGCTTGAATTTGTTTTATTTTGTTTGGGGTTTTTTTTTTTTTTTGTTTGGTTTGGGTTTTTTTGTATTTTCTATTAAGTCTTATTCCTCTTACCATTGATTTAACACACATCAGCAGTATTAAGCTGCAGGAGCAAAACCTTGGGATTCTTGTGTAGCTGTGGGACTTGTCAGCAAGCCAAACTCACAGATGTTCCAGTGAACATGTAGCATTTGCTCCATTTCCAGGATAAACATTGTGGTTTGCTTTATCCACACTGTCACCACCCTGAATAAGGAAGCAGCAAGATCAGCTGAGTCCCCTCACCTACTCTGTGCTTTTGATAAAAAGTGACACAAAGCAGGAAGCAAAAGTGAAAGAGGCAAAATTAGGGAAAAAAAATCCATGTGATTTTCATGCCTCATCCCAGATTTTCTTCTTTGAGGATTTGTTTGCTGCTTTCCCTGTTGTGACAAGATGCATATTTTCTTACCAGCAACAGGGCAGGTAGAAGCACTTAGGAGCAGTGAGAGCTGCAAGACACTGCACAGCTGAGGCTGCTGCTCCCACAGGCTGCACAGCCAGCAGCAAGAGTTGTGTGCACATTCACCAGGAAAGTTAGCTTTCCCCCCAAAAAATCTATTAAAATACACATCTCTCTAATGCTGGGCTAAGATCTTGGGTGTAGAGAGGTAGGTTCATCATAAATGCTTGCTCCAGTCTAATCTTCCGTGAAAATAATTATGGCCCAGCTGAAAAAGTGCACTGTGATTTTAACAAGCACTTTGAGGGGAATTTTTAAGGCATGTATTTTTAAGGCTGTTTGTGCAAAGCAGCAGTGTTTCAGTGCCATGATCATTCCAGCAGTTGGTGCTTCCCAACCATAGATGACTCAGGGGAAATCCCCAGTTCTGACAATGGAGATGCAGCAGTTGGTGGGGCCCAGCCTGTGTGCCTGCTGCAATTAAATCTGCACACAAACTGAAGCTACTTCTTATGTCAAGCATCCAGTGAGGAGGTGGAGCAATAACAGGTCTTTTTAGAACGGGAAGAAAAGCAGCAATCCTGTGAGATGGGTATTTTCATTTTTCTTTGGGTTTTTAGGTGACAGCCCAGGGGGAGGCTCCTCCAGCTTTGTTTCTGTGCTGGGGCTGCTGCTGACTCTGCTCAGGGAGAGACACAGGGGAAGGGAAGGGGTGGCAGCAAGAGACAGCCCCGAGGAAGTGGTGATGACCTGGCAGCCAAACCTCAGAGGAGAGGAAAACTTCCTGGGGATGAGAAGGACTGGCACAGTTCATGAACTCCTTGTCTAAGCCTAACCTTCAAGCGACATCTGCATTTTTTTGCCCCGAGTTCTGGCTGACTCAGGGTTCCTGTCACAAGCCTTTTTTCCTCAATTTCCAATAGGGAGTTAAAGCCCTGCTGAAATGAAAATATTTAACCACCAAACCTGGTATTCTCTGCATGTCAAAATGACCCTTTAGATGATTCTGTCACCTATACATTGGGATATTCTGTGCAGTTAGTGGTGCCAAAAATATATATGAGCCCCCTCGCTGTTCTCTCCTAATTAAGAAGCACGTGTTACTCATGGCTCCATTTCTGATGGAGGCCAACTGTTCCAGATGCAATTGGAAAGAGAGAAACATATTAAAACCTCAACAAATTACTGAAGCTAGGGATCCCAGCATATTTCTTTCACAAAGAGTGTAGCAGATCTGCTAAACAATTTACGAGCAAGACAGTTTCATGAACTTTTGGCAGCTCCCATTTAGAAAAGACTGAAAAGAAAGTCTGCACACACAGTGTGCATTCATTTCATTGAATAATTTACAGCATGTTGTGGGTTTCTTCCCCTTATACTCTATAAACTGAGCAAATTTCAGAAGAAATACTATGCAGTGAAATATATTCCTTTTGTTAGTCACAGCTGTTAAGTGTATCTTTCTGTTTGCTCTACTTTTTCTATACCTGCTTTTACTGTGACATTGCTGTACCATGAAAAAAACCAAAAAAACAAAAAAACCCAGGGAATTTGATCAGGAGACTAAAGGAATCCCATGAAGCTCTTCAATCTTTCTGATTAAAAAGAAAAACCAACCAAACAAAAAAAAATCCAACAAATCCCACCTAGTACAGGGAAGTTATTGCTCACAAAAATGAATGGTTATTTCAGTCAGCCCGTGGAATAAAGCCCAGTTTAAGCTGGCAGCTAAAGGCCTGGCTCTGGTCCTACAGCCAGGGGAGACTGGCACTCCTGCTTGGCACTCCTGCTCCCACTCTCATCCAGAAGAGCTGGCTACAGGAATATGTTTTACATGCCATATTAAACTAGAAATTCTGCAAAACAGATTTTTAAGGTTGACATGGTTGAGCACACAAAATTCGTAAGACAGAATGAAAGGTGTGTAATTGCACAGTGTTAATTAGAGATGCTGGGATAGGGATCCTTGACTTCCCTGGGTGATTTGTAGGGTGCTGTAGTGACTTCCTCCTGTCTTCATAGCTCCAGGTGTTTACTGAGTAAATCTAGACCGGTATCTGATCTATTCCTTCAATCCAGAACAATACAACCAAACCACAGTTACTCAAGACAGGTACACACAAGCTCTCTGACTTCTGGGAAGACATTGTCATCCCTAATCAGCACCTGCACAATTGAAAGGTATCCTGAGGAAACCACAGCCTCAGCACAGGAGCTGTTTACTTTTAAAACACATCTGAATTACTTCACTCCTGTAATGAACTGTACTAAACTTACTGGGAAAACATTAATCAGGGAGCTCTTTCTGAGAAAATTATATCAAAAATCAGACCAAGGGAACAAAGGCCAAATTAAACTTTCTATATCAAGAATATTTACTTAAAGATGTTGTTGAATACATTATTTGTTAACTTGAATTATTCTAGCTTGTTGGTGAAAAGGCTGAATAGTCTCTTCATGTTAGGTACTTTTTCAAAGCCAACAATTTCATTAATAATTTGCTGAAAAATGCAGTGATTGATTCAGAGGAATGTGTTGAAGTACGTTAGGCATAATACAAAAGTGACATTACAATGATTGTGCAAGGTTTTCACTGGTACAGAATGAAACCAGGGCCAGGCTGATGGACATCCCATGCTACCCCAGGAAAAAAAGATAATGAACTGCATGTTTGCCCACGTATTTAATCAACAGCACTGCTCTTGTGATTCTGGGACTGTATCAGCACTGAAGAGCCTCTCTGTGCTTAAAAATGAAATAAATTAATCTAAAATCGTGGCATTGCTAAAGAGGCTGAAATAAGAGGAATGGCTAAGTGTGGTGGCTGACTTGCAGGATTTGGGGATGAAATTAATATTTTCTTGGAGTTCACTGTGCATGTTACAAAGATGAATTTAAGGGAGGCTGTGTGAGAGAGGCAGATATTTTATAATTGTTCCCAGCTTGCTCCTTTTGCAGAAATGGTTCTAGCATGTTTTTCTTAGGCTACAACCAGTTGTTTACCAAGTGTTCTTTTGTACAGGCTGTGACAGCTACAATGGGAGAAAGAGCTGATGCTCTCAAGGTAATTGTTCATGCTATCATGAGGGATAACCCCTCATCCACGTCTGGGAGTATTTATTTCAGGAGAAGCTCGAAGATTTGGGAGTTATTCAGCCTGAGTAAGGACAAGCAAGCTTTTAAGGAGATGTGCAGCACATTTATGACGAGATTTACCCTAGAGCTTTTTTTAAAATCAAGAGTAGGGTTTTACTGCATTTTTATTCAAAAGGGTTTGTAGTAAACCCTCAGATATGGATCTTCAAGAGGGAATTTAAATGAAAAGCAGAGTGCCTGATGAAAAAAAGTGATAGTTCCAGTTGCAGAGGGTCTGATATACAGCAAGATACAATGAAAGGAGGAAACAGAGGAAGCACTAACAGGTAATGCACCAAGAGTGAAGACAGAGGCAGACAGAAATCAGAGTAGAAATTTAAGTTGGTGATGTGATGTTACGGGACAGGATGAAAAGGCTCAGCTCAAAATGCATTTCAGCTAATTTTAGAAAAACAATTAAAAAATCCTAACATTAAGTGTAGCCACATTAAGAAGAAAACTAGATCTTCCATGGGGGTTCAAGTCTCTATATATCCTCCTTTATATCCAAATATCAATTTGGGAGGGCAGTTAAAAACGTTCAATTAATGCCTTACTTGCAACCAAAACTATTTTGAGATAGTAGTGAATTTGAGTTTATTAATGACTCGGTTTGCCTTATCTGGTCCTCCACAAAACTAACCCTCACTGAATGAATTTCTGACATTTGAACTGTGAACCAAAAGCCTTGTATAGAACAGGTAGTGATATGGACCTGTGAAATATTTCATAGGAGACAACAAAAGAGTAAAAATTAAGATTAAAGATTCTTTTTTGCCTCCTCAAGCCCTCACAACTGAAAACAAAATTCTGCAGCTATAGAGAAGAAAAAAGTGGAACAAGGAGTTCAGAATACAAAAATATAATTTCCTTTTCATGCACTAATACAGTTACCACACAGAGATTTTTGTAACTACTTTAAATTTAATAGATATGAAATAATATAATAAAAATAAATATAAAATGAATAATATTAAAATAATATAAATAAATAAAATAAAATAAATTATAAATATGAAGTTGTGCTGTCTTTTTTTTTTACTATTCTGTTAATCCTTAATATTAGGAGACACAAGAATCTGCAGCCCTTTAAGCTGATGAGGATACAGCCACAGTGGGGCAGTCAAGGACAAGATACAAGATGTGCCTCTAGAGCACCTCCAGAAGCACAAGGAACAGATCAAATATTGTAGATGCCAAGGGCACAGTTCCCCCCGTGCTCAGTCAGACAAAACTCCCCTGGCTGCAGCTGGAGCTTTGCTTGAGTAAGGGCTGAGGGAAGACGGGGATGTCTGCCCTGGATATCTCAGCCACAGCCACCCAACACGTTCAGACAGACAGAACATCCCTGTGACATCCTGCAGAAAGGGAAACCAGAAACCTCAGAGTCACCTTCCCAACCCCTTACAAGGAAGGGAGCAACTCCCAGCTGGGCTATCCTGGGAGTCTGCCAAAGAGCAAGGCTCCAAAAGACAGCAAGGAACCCAGAGTTGACCACTGCAGAGTTTTGAACATCTACAGATGAGGAAAGAGCACAAGGACATTCCCAAGGGCCCAAGTATGGCTGAAGGTCATCTAGCTTCCATTCTC
The DNA here is from genome assembly GCA_013396955.1 of Regulus satrapa. Lineage (NCBI taxonomy): Eukaryota > Metazoa > Chordata > Aves > Passeriformes > Regulidae > Regulus > Regulus satrapa. The sequence continues at coordinate 519,445 of VWZN01004115.1, read as the reverse complement.
GAGAGCAAACAGGCAACAGGGAAAAACTTCTTACTGTAGTGATTATCCTTTTGATTTAGGGCAAATCACCATTCCTGCATGGTCAGTGGAAACTGCTCTGGTTGATTTCACCGGGGATTAATTTAGGTGAATAACTAGGTCAGTCTTGTTCCCAAGTTAACATTTCTGTTACAGAAATATAAAAGTATATTAAGTTTAACATGTGTCTACCTTGCTTCAGAAACTTGCTTCTGTAATTACAGAATCCCATTTACAACAACTTTGATATCATGTACAGGAGAAATATTAGAATTAGTATCAAAGTGAGCAGAAAAATTCATCAACATGTGAGATGTGCATTTTTTTACTTCCTTCTTCTAGCTGAAGTGAATATCAAAACCTTGACACAACAGCAATCAGGCCATAGGTTCCCTCAGGAGAGCAAAGGAGAGATGATGAAACATCTGTACTGCAAATCTAAACACAAAAGCAAAAATCACTCTAGGCAAGAACTCTCCCCTTTCATATTTCACTGGATCCACTCTTTGCCAGAGTCTTCCTATAAGGAGTAGCTGAGCAATATGGAAAGATTCTCCTTCTTTATCTGTGAACTCTTCCACCATCACTGTATCCCAAGCCCTCCCAGGTGTGCAGCATCACCCAAAGAAGCAGGCAGAATCACAGAACCATTTCATTTGAAAAGCACAGCCCGAGGTACCACATCCACAGATCTTCTGAATGCCTCTAGGGGTGGTGATTCCACACATCCATAATGATGATACCTGCCCCCAACAGGCCCCCACTTTCTCTCTTCACACAAGTAAAAAGAAGAAAAGGAATCTTGGTTTTCCCCAGACTTGTTTTGAAGACTTGATGTCAGAATTCCAGGCTAAAAACAATTAGAAACAAGTCCTTGCTAAATTAACAGAATTTGTTTTCTGTGTTACCATTTATTTTCATGGAACATGAACATAAATGGTACCTCAGAAATTTTAATGCCTCTTTCTCATTTGATGAATTTCAAATTGATCAAACTCAAGAAACACAGGTCTGGACAATCACCTGCAAATACAATATAGGGTGATTCCTCAGGACCCAGTCAGAAACCGCTGCACCCCTAAAAGGCACTGTGGCCATATGTCAGATCCTCAGCACACAGGAACTCCCAATTCTGAAAATAAACAGGATTTCCTCACAGCCCAGCAGCGCTGCTGAGAATTTCCCATTCATTCTAGGGTCCCAACTCTGCTCTCCACTGACACAGTCAGCTCAGAGCAGCACACCAGGCCAGGGAAACCAGTCACAGAAATAAGAAACAAAATGAAACAAACAGAAATGATTCACAGCAGCTCAAGACAGGGTGAGTCTCCTCCTCTCCAAACTTTGAAATCTGCACCTGAACACCTGAAAACTGACTGTTTTTAAATGACTAAGTCCAACAGGTGGCTGGTTTTGGTTTTCCTTTGACTAGAGTCAAGAATTCATTTCATTATACTCACGGACATAACACATCCTGCTGTGTAATATGTCAAGATTTAATTATGAGGCTTTACAAAAGCCTGGTGAAGCCAAGTGCTTCACATTTCCAACCCAGAAGTTTTATATGCCTGTATGCAGAGTAGTTACTTTTTACAGTGGTATTTAATGTGGCTCATAAATTCCCATTGAGAGTGGTACAACAAATGAAAACAAAAAATCATCCGGATCTGACTTCCTTTCACCTACCAGTAACTAAAAAAGGAGTTAGAACTGAGCTGTTCGGCTCACTGGAGCTGAATGCTTTTCCTTTCCCAGTGAATTACTTACCTCTGATAGGCACACAGTAAACAAATTTAATAATAATTTCTTAACTCATCTCTGAAACATACCAGTAGTTACTAATGAAGAAAAAACTCCCAAACACCTACATGAATAAGCTACATTCTTTTTCAAGGTTTTCCAGAGATAGTCCTGCTTGTTCTAGACAGGAAAATACCATAACCTAAGGGAATTTCTGGTAGCTGCCATGCTACTGAAAGCAACTGCTCTGACCTTCATGGACTGCCTTGAAGCTCACGAAACAGTTTGTGGGAGCTGTGCCCAGTGCAGGGTTGTTCCAGCACAGGAAAGGTATTTTATGAGTTTTTTATGACATACTGAATACTAAAATCCTAAGTGAACTGTAATCCTTCATTTGCAATAAACAAAACAGGCACTCAAGATTACATCCATTCACAGAATTAGCAACAGAGCAATAACTTTAGTTTTGTGCCAGTACACTACTTTTTTATTCTTAAGTGTGGATAGTCAATAAAGATCTCACTAACAGTGTATAAGCATGTCCTGCATGTTTACAATGGCATCTTCAACTGGAGTTTGAAACTGGCAATTCTCATTAAAAATCATAAATGCACGCAATCAAATCCATACGGGCTAAGACCCCAGCTGCGTCTGAAATTAGATTAATATTCTGAAAATGGTTACTTTCAACAATAGCTCTATTAACAGTAGGAGTGAACAATGGAATGCCTGCTGAGAGGATAGGATGCAGAGCATGCACACACACCCACACGAGTGTGCTGCTTGCATTTCCTGCACTGCTTTCCAAGGAGAAGAGTGGGCACAGACCATTGGCAAGGTTTTCCTGCCCAGCTGAGAGGTCAGTAACCTTGGTGCCTTGGTCAGCCCCATGGCTTTTTAAAAACACCATCTGTAGCTCCCTGAGATTAATAATCCTCTTTTAGCTCTTATTTCAGAAATCGTTTGTGTTGGCTTTTCCCACCTCCTCTGTCCTTGCACAGCTACTTCAGGTTTGCTCAGAGAGGTAACACTGCCTCTCTGCAGGGACTGAACTCTGGCAAATCTGGAATCTTACACCAGACACTTGTAACTCTGCGAGGGGAAAAAATGCAATCACTTCCAGGGCTAAATGTCACCAACAGATTCATAATTATCCCCAAAGATGCAAAGATCTCCAAGAGCACCAGTACTAGAGGCCTGTAAATTCATTCTCAATCCATGAAATGTTTGTAAATAAAACCACTGAGAGATGTTCCGAGAGCCATGAGAAACAGCAAAAGCACAAACACGTAGCGTTCAAACCTCAAATTTGTGACTATGAAAATGGGAGGAGCCAGAGAGTCAAAAAGCTGAAATCCAAGAAAAATCCAAGCTAAAAGAAAGGCAGAGCTTGCAAATCTTTAAAGGCAGCATCCTTTAGATTGATTACACTACAATATATTCTAATTTGAAATTAAACTGGATTACAATGAATGATGGATCTTTCCTTGAAAGTCACATTAGGAACAAAGTACAAAATGCCACCTTTTTTACAGCCAAAATCTTAGGACAAACTTGTGTTGAATTCATCAGCATCATAATTTTGGGAAAGAGAATGTGAAATGCAAATTTCCAACTGTATTTCTCTGCCAAATCCATATTTGGAGTTCCTACTTGGAGTGGTGTGGAAGAAAAAAGCAGGGATGAGATTAAGTTTTATAATTAAATTCAACCATTAAGCTCCTTTTTAATTTCTGCACATCTAAATGCAAAGTTGCATGCTTTTTCATATGCATTCTCAGAACTCAAATGACTGTGGAAGTAAGTACTCACAGAAGTACCACTTTGACCACCTCACTCTGATACAGCCCAAAAGGCAAAAAGTCTTTTTTCCCAAGACACTTTGGCGACTCCTTCCCCTGCTGGCTGCTTGTCCTTGAGCGTGCTCTGTCCAGGCCACCCCAGCAGGTGACAGAGCCTTGGGGAGGCTCAGGCAGAGTCCCCAGGCACCCCCGGGAGCAGGGAGGGGATCCAGCTGAAGCTGGCACTCGTGGACAGGGGCTCATCTCACCCCAGTGCAATCCAGTCCCATCCTGTTATCCCATGCCATGCCATGGTCCCATGCCATGGTCCCATGCCATGATCCCATCCCACCAGCTCTCACCAGGGCCAGGCTGGCACCCCAGCACAGCTCCTGGCCCTTTGCTTCCTGCCCCATGCTGAGGGCAGCTCGCTGCTTCCCAGCCCTGCACAGTGCCAGAGTCCCTCGGGAGCAATCCTGGCTCAACCCACACTGCAGCCAGAGCTCTGTGCTGGGCAGGAGTGCCCAGCTGAGAGCAGGGCCCGGAAGTGTCTGGGGACAGCAGCTGCATCCCTACACCAGAGCACAGCAATCCAAGAGACCCACACAGAGACAGCCCCTCTGGGATCCCGCTGAGCTCTGCAGCTCTGCTCTGGCAAAGGGTACTATAATCTCACCCAGGATTATGGAAGCCTTGGAAGGGTATTTTGTTTTTCTAACATCCAATCCAAACCTCCCCTGGAGCAATCAGACATTTCCTCTTTCTCTCACTCACTGCCAGGAACAGAGGCTGAGCCACTCTGGCTCCTATCAGAGTTTTGGGGAGCAGGGAGGTGCCCCTGAGCCTCCTCCTCTCCAGCCTGCTGCTCCAGACCCTGCACTTGTTTCACACATGAAGAACTAGCACCATTTATGCTCAACCTTAGGTCACCAATGAGTTTTCCAGAAAATAGTTAATGCAGATTCTTGCAGCTTCCTTTTCTCCATGGTCACCAATAATCAATTTACTCTAACCTTAAAGTAAAAATCTTGGCAATATGCTTGCAATAGCACAGAGGTTGTTCAGAAACTACTGCTTAACATCCCAAATGAATTGGAAAATCACTTCCATTCTGTTTTACTTTTCATCAAATTAAACCTTCTTTCCCCAAACCTGTTACTTGTGTACCACTCAGGGAAATCTGAAAGTGTCTTGCAATGTGAAAAGTATACAACAAATCAAAAAATATGATAATGTCTCATCCTGATCCCCCCAAAGTTTTGCTACTTGCTATTATTTATAAAGATTACTGGCATCAATCTTAGCTCCTCTAATGAATCTAGTAAGTCTGAAATCTTCTGGATGGGGTATTTCACCCAACTGGCTTGAGAAGAATCAGACCCATAAAGTTTACAAAGCAATTCAGGAAATACAATGCAATAAATCACTTCTTTAACTACTATATGGAAAGAAGAAAGTATTTCATATAGTAAGGCTGAATGAATGAATGAATTAATTCAGAATGGATTCAGAAATAAAGTTGATGAAAGAAATCTAGAATATATTTCTTTATCATATAATTCCGTTTCTACCAGCTTTTTGTCTTGCTAAAAATCACATTTAATGCAGACTATTAAGGTGTCACCTGTAAGAGAAATCCCAGTTTAGTCCTTTTTGCAGTAGTGCCACAAACTCTGTCCTGATTATAAATATTTTGCTACATGTGAAGAGTTGTTCTGGGGCCATGTGGCTCCTTCTGAAATACATGTGAACACTTACCATGTTTTAAACTAAATGAATCTACAATATCTAACACAGTCTTTATAAAAGTAGGGATGCAAGAGCCTAGATGTCCTCTGTATTGACAGAAATGCTTGTTTATATACTAGAAATGTCTTTTTATGACTAACTGTTGCCTTGGAAACCACTACTAAAAATGAAAGTTTTGTCTCTGAAGGCAAAACCCACAGAATACTCCGTTGTCCCAGAGTTTGCCTTATCTTTTCCTAATCAGTCTGGAACACAAAGCTTTGCAGTCAAATGTTCCTGGCTTTTAATTTCTCCTTCCTATTCTGGAATAATATCTTGCTGTAAATTTCTTGATTCCAGGTAACAAACAGGAATCAATATTTTATTTCCTAAAAACCCTCTCATCAAAGACATATTTACATCCTTCATCTCAATAGGCTGGAAGACAAAACAAATACATTCACACAATAATTGACCACTGCATCACAGATATAAAAACCTATTTCTGCCTTACAGTGTCTTGTAGATAATTTCCAAAGAAAACATCCAATCATACCATTCATTTTCTGACACCAGGACTGAGACAAAAAGGGGAAGATAAAATAACCATTTTCCTCTGAGCACTGGCAGTGCTGTACTGGGAGATGTGAGGCTAAAAAAAAAATAAATACCCCTATTCAATATGCAGACCCACTCGATGGATTTCCTGCCGTTACAGGTACGAGGCTTCTACCAATAAAAATCTCTCTGGAGAGGAAACATGAATTCTAAAAGCACCAGAATCTCTGAGAGAACACTGAGGGTTTAACCTCCACATGTTGAAAACACAGGATGGAACTGAAGAGATGCTCTAAACCCTCCGGTAAAACACATGGCCTGCTGCTGGGGAGATGTTCACTGGGGGAAGAGCTCAGTGCCAAAATGATGGGCAGTGAGATTTGGCACCAGGGTGAGCCCAAATGATGTGCAGTGAGAGCTGTGAGGGGATTTGGCACCGGGATGGGCTTCTGCTCCCTCCTGCCAGCAAGAGAGCCTGCCCTGAGGGTGCAGAGCCACTCGGACAGATCCTTCCCTCCTTGTGCCCCCCTACTTTGGTCAGAGCTCTGCTGGGTCCTTGGAGAGCCTGACTGGGCTCCGGAGTCCTGCAGAGCAATTGAGGGGAGCACGGAGCAAAGGGAAGGTGAGCGAGGCGCAGGAACAGCCCTGCTCTGCCATCTCAGGGAGCGTGGCTGCAGCTGCCCGGGAATGAGAGAAGGATCCTGCCCACAGAAGGGACTGGGCAGGCTCTGCCACCGCAGCTACAACAGGCATGGGTTGAGCTCCCACCTGCAGGGACAGGAAAGCTGAAGGGAGTCGTGATCTGAAATGGTTTTAATTTCCCTCATACCTCGCTCTTTGAGGTATAAGGGAAATGAGGTATTCCTCACACCGCTTTGAATTCTTCCCCTTTACAAAGTTTTTTATTCCTATCATAATGGTACACAGCATTCTCCCACCTTAGTTTCCAAGCTTTTCTGATCCTTTTGGGGGGTTCCTGGTGGGAACAGATTTACCTGTGTTATAAATATCTATTAAACAGTTGGCTTTTTGCAAATATTAAAATGAAAAGTAGTAGGTGTAGTGTTAGATGAGTATGATTTCTTTTAGTTCTGTTATTAACAAAGAAACTTAGAAGCATGATAAATACTTTTTTGATTACAGAATTTGGTTTTGTAAGAGACAGTGAAGAAGCTTTCTTGCATTCATGAGGGAGCTTATCAGGGGAGAAAGACAAAAAGCCTGGGAAAAAGAATTTATGACAGAAAGAGGCAGACAAACTGACGCTGTTTGGGGGGGTGTTTTTGAATGATGTATGAAGGTGTATGAATATGTAACAAGTCAACGCATTTAACAAGGTGTATCTTGACTTGAGGTGTGCTCTTTTGGCAGAATGCCAGGAGGGACGCAGCTAGCCAATATAATATTTTTGCTTTATTATTTGCCTTATCCTTGTTACTAATAAACCGTAAAAATATATTAGAGAAGTGATCATTGTTTTTCACACCTGGGATCCTGGCTGACACAGGGACCTGCCCATGGCCCTCAGCCTCTGAGACACTCTCTCCAGGACATGCTCCAGGCACCTTTGGCAGTTCAGCACCTGGCTGCAGCCTTGGCAGGTGGGAGCAGTGGCTCTGAGGCATTTCTGAGCTCCAGCCTCCAACAGGCTCAGATTGGGTAGCTGGGAGAACCCACAGGAGAACAGGGAGCGTGCAAACAAAGCCTGCTCTACCTTCCAAGGAAGTCCTTCAGCACAGATAAAGGCAAAGAGGAAATGTCATGGCCCTATCTGTTTTTTTCCATCATAGCACTTCCTGACTAAAAGGAGCTCTAGCCATGATGAACAGGACAAGGCACTAACTACTCTGTAAAACTAATTGCTCTGTATTGGCATCCAGCAGAAAATTACAGGACAAATAAGAGCAGAGAGCCTGCCATTATCATATGGTGTCTTTCCTCAACTCCCAGGGAGAGCCTGGCCCCCCAGAGGCCCAGGTGGGGCTGGTTCAGAGCTGGCCCTGGGCTCTGCCACCACCCGGGCCCTGGGCGCCAGCCCAGCTCCTCACACAGCACCTGGAGGAGGCTCAGCCCTCCTGGGAGAGCCTGCCAAGCTGCAGAGATGCTCACTCTCCCTTCCAAGCCTCCTACTAAGAAGCAGTGGGAAGCAGAAGAGGTTCTGAGAACAAATGAAGAAAATCGCTGCTATAAAGTAAAGTATGGGGTCTGTTTTTCCCCCAGCTTGCATATTAAAACCCACAGAAAACCTTGCAAAGTGAGGTTTTGTTTTCCTCTAAGTCAGCTTGCAGTTCTGTATAGAACTTCTAAGAAATGTAAGTTGCAGCAAAACTATTGGACCAGCTCTATTTTAGGCCTAAATGGAAAGTAAATATATATTCTACATATATATTTATAAGCTCTATAATCCCATTACAATATCTACATTGAATCAGTAGATTCACCACAATACTTACTGCAGTNACGCTTCCAACAGTAAAGACAGTAAGGTTCTCTCCTCTGCCATCTCCCTCTTCACAAACACATCCTTGGAAACCAACACAAATTGGCAGAAGAGGAGACATTGTGGGGAAAGACCCTCCACAGCCAACAAAACCGCAAAGAATGAAAAGGTCTCCCGCTTAAACTTGCACACTTGCTCAAAACAAACTTTTGCCAAAGTTTATGACACATCCCTTAGCCAAAAACCAACACAGCTTCCCTCAGCACTGCCAGTGTGTTACTCAAATGTAATGAATGAATGAGTGAGGAGGGAAGAAAGCCAATGCCAGCTCTCCTGCCATGGCACAGACCAACCTGGGGCTGCAGGAAGAGGCACAGGGCACTCAACTGCTTGGGTGGATAAGGAACTCACACTGATGGTGTAGGCTTTGGGGTAAGGGGGATAAGGAACTCACACTGGTGGTGTAGGCTTTGGGGTAAGGGGATAAGGAACTCACACTGGTGGTGTAGGCAGCCTCGGGGTCGTCCTCCAGCACGCGGGACAGGCCGAAGTCGGAGACCTTGCACATGAGGTTGCTGTTGACGAGGATGTTGCGCGCCGCCAGGTCCCGGTGCACGTAGCCCATGTCGGACAGGTAGCGCATGCCCGAGGCGATGCCCCGCAGCATCCCCACCAGCTGGATCACCGTGAAGTGCCCGTCGTGCTTCTGCAGGGCAAGAGACAGCACAGCTACTTCCCCTCTGCCTGTGCCAGGGCTACGAACCCCAGCCCTCAGCCAAACCCCTCTGCTCTCCCACCAAGCAAAGCTGCCCACTTGCAAGCTTGTTCTTCCGAGGGCTTAAGGTGCTTGGCAGTGCCTCCCACCACACCTCTCGTGGTGCAGCTTATCCCACCTTCCCCACATTCTTGCATGTTTCATGATCTCCCCACTGATATTTAATTGCTTTCGTACTTGGTTTCTGTGAAGGCCTTCTCCCAACACTATTTTTGGTACAAGAATGAGAAAGGGCACAAAACTCTTCACCTGTTACTCCACAGCCTCAGGAAACAAAGAACCCTCTTTTTATTATCTCAACCTTGATCATCTGCTTTGAGGTACTGCTGTTACCTCACTTTTATGGTACTTTTTGGGGGGAGGTTTGTTAAAAAAGGAAAAAAAAAAAAAAAGAGGTTCTGGTTGTTAAAAAAACCCAAACAATACAAAATAACCTCAAAAAAGTTTGGGGCTTTAGCTCATGCCACTTGTGCACCTAACACCTGATCTCTGAAGACTGGATTAAAAAAGAGATTTGGAGTGGAATTCAGGGGTTATGTAGCTTTGCCAAAATCTTTCTGGCTGATTAAGGTTAAGCTCAGACCCATGAATGTATTAAGCTACTCAGCATCTTCTGAAATCTACTGGAACTGAACACGTAGATAAGAGTTCTGCCATGAGCTGTGCTTGCCCAGCTGCAGCCTTGTTGGGCCTGTTTCTCAGCAACACTGGGAACATTTCTGGATGTTGTGGGGAGTGCTCAGCAATGGGATTGCAGCTGCTCTGCCCTGCCCTGCCTTGCCCAGCCCAGGCTGCCTGCAGGGCTTTCTGTCCCCTCGGCTGCAGACATTCAGCTCCCAGGGATTATTATTCAGTGACCCAGGCTTTGAACAGCCAAACAAACCCAAACAACTCCTGCAAGCGAGTTAACTTCCCATTTTCTCTTTCAACACTTTTAGCATTGGGCTGCACACAAATAACAAGCTCTGATCAGCATTCAGGACACTTCCATTGCTTAGCTCATGCATTTAGGCAAGATGATTTTTACCGAGGAAAAGCTTACGGGAAGTTCAGCAAATTCATTAGATTCAGCAAAGCAACGGGCTGAACTATGCTCAGCTTTATCCCTGGTCAGCAAAGTATTTCAGCATTCCCATAATGAGTCAGGGATTTGGAGCTTATATCCAGCCAGTCTGGATATGAACATTTAAAGACTACGACAAAAATCAGAGAGAAAATGGTAAAAGGAAGATACTGACACATCTTGTCAGGTAGAAGACCTCATGCCTTGTTATATCAGTATTATTATTAATATTATTATTAATATTATTGTTATTATTTTGTTAATTACCTTATAATTAATAATAATTAATATATTTATTTATCATTATTACTTCTCAGCAACACTTGTATTTAAGGAGCCATGTCAAACACCACAGCCACCACCCAAGAAAGCACATTTAATGACACTCCTTTGAAACCAGCTATTTACAACTGATTTAGAGCAATTTTTTTTCCCTGAATAGGTCAGTGTCTCATGTCAGGGCAGTAAAGCTTTTCTGTCTCTGCACTCCCCAGCCCAGAGTGGAGGCAGCTCTCCCAGGTTATCAGGACTCCCCTCCCTCGCTGCCCCCATTGAGGTCACCTGTGAGCAGCTGGCTCTGCACAGGACACTCAGGTGACCAAAACCTCACCAGTTTTGGGACTGGAATGAGCCCCAAACTACAGCCACAGATGTTTTAAATGAACTCATTCCATCCAACAATTAAGCAGAGAGACCAAACATTACATTCTTAATGACTTTAAGCTTCCAGTAAAAGAAGGACAAGAATTCCAGCCACTGTTTTTGTAATAAAGCCACATGGCATTTCTGGGTTTGCATTTTATTTACTTATTCTAATTGTTTCATTGATTATAAAGCTATTAAGCAGGTTGCCAACAGCTAATACTCTTCACACTTACCAGTATGGGTTACTTTTCTCAGCTAAATGTAGAGTTTGGATTTAGAACAAAGTGCCAGCACCTGACTTTAGCAAAATGACCATTAAAGCCCCTCTCCACCCCCACAACAAAGCACCAAACGAAACCAACACCTCAACCCTCTAGATTTTACCTCATCCATATCATCCTTAACAGCTCCACTTTCCCAACAAACCTCAGAGTCATCTGCAGCACCTCCCTTAACCTTTTGTCTTCTTGGATTGCAAGCATTCATCCCTTCCTTTTTTACTTTCTGCTCTTTCAAATCTAGACCATGCTTGGCTGATTTTTCATAAGACATAACCTTTTGTCTGCTCTTTCCAAGTCTCAGTGCTTGCCTTGCCAGTACAGCTTTAATGCCTGAGTTTAAAACAATCTCATGCTTTTGCCATTCTCTCTGTCCTTCTTCCAAGATATTTTGGGCTTCTGCCTTGACACAAAAAGTTAAAGTTTCTTATCTTCACTGTTAAAGAAATGACAGACCTGCTAATGTACCAGCTGCTATTTTATTCTGTCCTCCTTCTCTCTCTGTATATTTCTCAGAATCCGCTACTGCATCTGTTCACCTCTATCTTTTCTCATGCTTGGTTTTGTATTTTTCACTGCCAGCCTTGCAGTTGGACCAACTACATTTTTACTGTCAGCAGAAGAATCTTTTCTCAGTTGAGTCTCTTTGTAATCACTTCTGCATCAGTTTCCACACCAGCTGTATCCCCTTAAAAATCTATAAACTCTTATCTTTCACTACATCAAACATTTTTTTTATGTAAGCTGATTGGGATGAGCTACATTTAACCTTTGGAAAATTCAGCTAGGTTGATGAAATTACAGCAGGTAGAATCTGGCCTCATATTTTCAGCATTTTTTAAGCCCCCAGGTACAATACTTTGGCAACTTTCCACTATCTTGTTTCATTCACTTGGCACAAAGGGAAATAAAACACTTATCTGACTGACAGGATGGTTGTTACCCAGGGCTTTATTCCGATTCCCATAGCTGAGATCTGAAATATGTTTTTGATAGGATTCCCACTGGGCTGTTAAGGGTGTTAATCAATACTGGCAGCAATTCAGACCTCAGTGGACTCACCACATTTATCCTATCATGCCATTAAATTTTAATCAAGCTTTGATGGCTTTGCTAAATAAACTTTTCTCAAGAGCTGGGTTTAGATGCAATATCTGAGTAGTTTGCAACCAGTAATAAATCTTGCATTTATGCAGCCCTTAAAATGCTCTGAAAAAATGATTTTTGTTCAGCTACAGTTTGCTTTTGAGAACCTCATGTAAGTGAAATATTCTCATGTTACAGGCCTTTCAAGAGCACTAACACCTAATGGGCTGGTGAAGAGGTTCAGTTACCGCAGGGGAGGAAGGAGGATATTCAGAGTTCCTCCCATTGCATTTTTCCCTCCAGTTTTCAGCCCCAGTGTCCAGTTTAGTGCTTTTCTACAAGCCTGTGGAATTTTTCTTCTTCAGAAGGTTTTTCCTGGTTCACTACCCAGTGATCTTTTGGAGGTGTGGCCACTTCTAGGCCTTTATCCTCTGTGCAGGATTTGCTGCAGGTCTAGAACTTTTACTGCAGATTATTTAGATCTCATTTTAGATGGAGAGAGCAGCACTGAAAATGGTATGTCTTTGTTGAACTGAGATCATATTCAGCACTGACTGTTCCTAATGGCCACTGGGTGACAGATGCAGTTTCTGCTATGCATTTATTGTTACACTTTTACTGTGCAAAGTAAATGGTAGAACTTTGCCAAGATAAATCTTTCAAAATTCAAGTTGCAACTTGGTATTTCTTAGAAATGTAACTCATGCTTCAAGCTATCATGTGCATCACACCACAGTTTTTATTTTTGGTACTAAATAAGGTCACCTGATAATTTCTTCCTTATTCAGCTGTTGACAGAGTTCCATGCAGACTTAAATTATTGTTAATAGAGTCCATTAATCCAGTTAAATATAATTACTTAGTTTTAAATGCTACTGAGTGATCCCACACAGAGTGTAGAACAGCCCTACCCCATACCTCTCTTCCCATGCAAACTCCATTCCCTCCACATAGGATTTCAGAAAGTTCACCAAGGCCATGTTTCTCTGGCTGCTCACAAAGATCTCATGTGACAGAAAGAGTTTTAAAGTCTTACTGAAGCCAAAGTTTACGAGATCAATTCCTTTTCCCACAGCCACAAAGCCTGAGCCCTGCCACAAGAGGAAACCAGATCTGTTTGACAGAATTAGTTCTTGACAAATCCGTGTTGGCTCACACTTATCTCACTGTTATCTTTAAGATGCTTACACTTTGTTTGATAATTTGTTCCAGAAATCTTACAGCAGTTGACATTAAGCTGACTGGCCTGTAATTTCTTGGCTTCTCTTTTCGTCTCTTCTAAAACAAATTCAAAATCCCTTCATTTAAAAGACACTGGCTCTGTTCTGATCTTCTGATTTCTCGTTCTTGTCAAATCTACACAGAGCACACTGAGAGTCCACATTGCCTTTCACATTATTTTGCCTTCAAATACAAGACTGTTTGTAAGAAATTTCTTGTTGCTTGCTGCTAAGGATATCTACATGTTAAAACCCCTAAATTCCAGCATTTNGGGGTCGGGTAAACATTGCTTGAGAAAAAATGCTGGCTCTGTAGCATCAGTGACATCTTCTCAGCAATCCTGGATCACTTCAATACGTGCTGCTTACGATTTCATTGTTTCATTAATTCTTTCAAATTCACTTTCTAATTGCTCACTCTGATTCTGGTTAAAAAAAATTAAAACCAAACAAATACTCAATTGGTATTAGCAGTTTCCATGTTTCCAGTGCACGTTTCCTCTTTTACAGACTGATTTTGGAAAGCAAAATGCCACCTTTGTCCTGCCAGGAAAGAAATGTGCCTCCAATAAATTCAAGTGCATGTGAATGCTGCATGGGAAAGCGAAAGTAGGAATATTAGTACAATCCTTTTGTTTTTGCCTCTCTGAATGCAGATAAATAATAACAAGACAGCCTTTTCCTAATTAAAATTAGGAAAGGCCATCTGGCTTCTTTTCCTCACTGCTTACTCTGTCTGGTGGGGCCATGTTAGATGGATATACAACACACATCTATAACTTTGTTTTGTAGATTTTGCTGCAAGTGTTCATTTTTGTCTTCTCTCTCTTTCTCCCAAACTTGCTAAATGTGTCTGCCACAGCATCTAAACTGTGGCTGAAAAAAGGGAAAGTGTGATGGCAAAGCTGCTCTCAGAATAACTTCATAACGATTACTGCAAGAAAGAGCAATATATCACAATATTCTCTCCCTCTAGTAACACTTATCTTAGCCTCTGCTAGGCCAGCCTTGAGGGATTAAAACTTGCAGCTGAATTCTAGGGTTTCATTTGCTGTAGTGATGCCTTGAGAGTCTGCTGAAGCTGGTGCTCTAAGGCAATTAAGCATATTTCTTACAGACTCTTAGAAAGAAAAAAAATACATGTGGGAGCGTTTTCACTTACTATGCTTGCCTGGATATAAATCTAACTTTTTTCCACAAGTATTTTAATTTTATGAAGAAAATGGAAATGTATCAGCAACAGCTTTGAGTAGAAAGAGAAGAATTGTAACAGCAAATAGCAACAATGAAGAAAGCAAGGTTGTACTGTGATTACCCCAGGTAAATATATCCCTTCATTTTACAGCTCTGAGATTCACAAAACTGGGGAAGACTAGAGCATCTCTGAAACATAAATATCTGTTTATTCAGCACACCTTGGACATTGATCAGGAACAAACCTCTGGTAGTCTGCAGCTGCAGAATAGTACTGAAAGAAGTTCAGTATTCTGGTGGCATTTTTTGGTCCATTAATGTGATTCTGTGTAGCCAAACACAAACCTCCCCCAAAAGGCAGCTTCCAGACATGTTCCTTTCCATGTTTAAATCCATGCCCACATTGCCTGGTGCATGAGGAGGTGAGCACAGCCAGCACAGCTCTCTAGGGATCATCCTTCCCAAAAAGCCACCTCACCTCCTCATCACCTGCTCCTCTCCATGAGACACTAAATCAAATCATTTTAACCAAGAATGACCCCTCAATGGAAATCAGATGAGATGTTAATTAACAAAATAGAGCAGATGGGGTTTTAATCTGAACCTATGAAGCACAGGCTCAGAGAGTGGTTGAGTGGGGACTGGTGAGTCGGGGTGAGAAGAGCAATCCTGGGGAAAGGGCTTTTGTGGGAATCACTGCAATCATCTCATCCCATCTCTCCAGCCCTAGCAGGGCAAACGGCCAAACTGCCTGCTCAAAAGCTTCTGTGGGTTTCAGCTTTTTCCCCCTAGTCTGTGATAATTGCACATCTCTCCTGGTTGTCCTTCTTGTCTCTTCTGCAACCTCTATCCACCAGTGCCAGCAAACACATCTGACTGCAACTCCCTGGCTAATCACCAACATCTTCCTAGCAATAGAGAGCTGCCCTTTCAACCCCTGCTGTCTGCCTCGTGCCTGCAGAGTGAGTGACTGCTGAGATCTCCGTGACACAGGCAGGTGACTAAAACACAAACACCAAGTCTCCCATCTAAAGTCTGTGTGAAGCTGTAACAGAAATTTTACCTGGGTCTCCTCAATTCCCAAGGGTCAGCCTCTTCCTTTTCAAGCACAGATTTCCTCTGTCTGGGAGCTGTTGGTACAATGCTGGAAGAGGCTTCTAGCCCCTGAGGAAATACATAGCTGAAACCCACATCCTTTCTCAGAGAAATCTCTCCAAGTGTTACCAGAAATGAAGCCACATGAACCTCATTTCTGGTCAGACAACTGTTTCATTGATGGCAAATTCCAGGTATACTTTTGTGGGATGATTAACCTACACGTCTCCATCTTATATGATAAAAAATCCCCAAGCACCAAACACCACAAAAAAATTAGTTCCATCTTTCTAAAATGAGTTTTGTATAATTGTGAAAATAATGCAGTATTTCTGGGGAAAACTCTGTGTCGAGTGTAGTGGGCAATTTAGGATGTCTGCTGAGGCTGCTAGCTGGAAAGCAAGGAAGTAAAGGCCGTTAGCATTTTAGGGCTGAGAGATTCAAGAGTTGGGGAGGCTTCTGATGGGTGGCACAGCCTGTACTGGCATGAGAGCAAATATCCCACTACGGCTGTGAGGAGGGTGATGGCAAATGGAATTCCTCCTCTGGAATACCCTCGCATGGGTCACCACAGAACCTCACCTGGAATTTGTAAGGTTGATCCATTTCTGCAGGCTTTTGGAGAAAAACAGATGGAGGGATGTGCTGGGGATTTTTTGCTGGTTGTGGTATATGGGGAAATATTTCTTATGGTAAGAAATGGACGTTTTTCCCCCTCTGTGTAAAAACATTTTGCACTGGAACAACTGATTGTTTTAAATAACAAGAAAGACAGACTATGTGATAAGCCCTTCCAAATCCCACAACATTTATTGTAGTCACCAAATGCCTTTCATTAGGGTTGCTAAAGATAAAGCCTCTCTGCTTCTTTGCATTTTCACAAAAGCTTTTAAAACTGTGGACTTGTATCTGCAGAAAACAACTATTATTAATGAAGCAGCTGGATTTCTTTTTAAATAGGTTACTTTGCAGCCATTTGCTCTGCTAATATAAACAGAAATGCTGACATATATCTACAGTGCTTTGGGATGTTGAATATTATCTAAAGTAGATTTAAAAAGCATTTTAGAAGAATAACCCATATTGGAAGTGTGAATTGAAGCTTTAAAATAATATACATGAAAAACAGCTGCAGAAATTATTAGCTCACATTTCCCCCCAGCATTTCTGCTTCCAGACATATCTGATACAATGTGAGAAGCATTGCTCCACAGTAACATCATCATTCTGCTGATGCCACTTTCTATTAAAGTATCCCAGTAAGTACTAACTGTTCTGATAAATGAATGCATGTGAAATAAACCTGGAATACATATATCCTACCAGAGCAGTTCAGAGAAAGGTGATTCTCTCTCATGAATTATTTCAGTACTTGGTTCTATTCTCTTCTATGAAATTCTTCACACAGACACACACACACACAGAGAACAATGTTTCAGGCCCAGACAAATCTTCCTGAGGCACTACTGAGAAGTTATAGAGCAGCGAAGCTGCAGGTATTCCAATCAGGGGCAGTTCCTGTGCTACACACGGGCAGAGAAGTAATTTTTAAACCAACCCAATGTCTAAGACATGGCTGATACCAAACACTCCATGAAAATAACTTGATTTAGAGAAATTAGCAAACTCTCACGGGAAACTGCTGGCATGTTTCTGACAACATGACAGATGTCTGTCACGGAAAAGAAAAAGATTATTTGGGAGAGTTGGTGAGGAGGACAACAAAGCAATGTTAGAGAAAAATGACTACGGAATATCAAAATGAAAAGGAAAGGAGGCTCGGGCCCTGGAGGTGTGTGTGACAATTGTTCTGCTGGACCCTCACTGCATCCCTTCTCCTGATGCTCTCCTGTGCCTTCCTCTCTTCCCAACAACACTGCCTGCATGACTTTCTCCCCTCTCAGGTCTATCTTTCTGAAGCATTGGCTGCTTTTCCCTCCTGCTCATTCACTTTTCTTCTCTAACCAGTTCCTTCTTCCTGCTGCCAAGAGAAGCCCTCAGTCACCATCCCTCAGGTTTCCAGGGCAGCATTCCCACAGCTCCCTCTCTTTGGGATCCCTTGCAGAGGAGCTGCCAGCCCGGAGCCCTGCCTTGCCCAGCCCTCATTTCCCATTCTGCAGGGTGGCAGTGGAAAGGCTCTGGGCACGGAGCGCTGCCCTTTACTGTTCAACACAAATCTGAAACACTTGGCATTACAATTATTCCCACAGGGGCTTAGGTCAGTGGGTGTCTGGAGCATTGCCAGGGGTTCTGTTAAAAAAGAGACTATTTTAGGATAAGTTCAGCTTGCAGAGGGGGGGGGGTCACCCTTTCCTTTTACATTTCCAAAATAAATTAAATACACTTTTTCCAGCATATTATTCACATTTTCTGTAGCTCTTCTTTAATGTTTACTAAGGACCTTTGGGGCTTAATTAATGCCAGGACATTTCACCCATGAACTGTTTTCTAATTCAATTTGTTAAATGCAAGTAGCCATAAATATTATAAATCAATTACTGAGTATATTCTACGCTTCACCAACCAAAAAAATCATAACAGAGTATTTTTGAAGGTGATTGAGAAAAACAAACCACTTCCATAAGGCCAGGCATTTATGCTACAATTTATCTTTTCTTTCACAAAAACACATTTTAAAATACATTTTGCTAAATACAGGAACTACTTTGGTAGAAGAAATCAATTATATTCTGAAATTTAAATATTTTCTTTTTCTACCCGTGCTTTAATGTATTACTGTACCTCAGAAACATACCCTGGGGAAAAAAAAAAAGGCTTCTATTCTTCACTAAAAATCCATGAATAACATTATGTAGAAATTAATTTGCAATAAATGATTTAAAATCTTAACCCAGAGTGGTTTCTGATTTGAATGTCATGAGGAAATAGCACCTCACCCGCAGGAAGGAGTCGAGGGATCCGTTCTCCATGTACTCAACTACAATCATCACTGGTCTGCCTGCAAAACAGCCAAGACACACAGCAGGGTTAGGCACGTGTACAATTCTAGCTGCTCTGCAGAGGTGTTTACAGCAGCTGAATATAGAAAATACTCCCAAAATTCTCATTTACATCACAGACACAATTCCCTCAGCTTCTCCCTAAGAATTATTTTCTATGCTGTTTTGCTGTTACTGCTATTGTTTTTGTTTTGTTTTGGTCCTTACCGGATGAGCTCCGTGCACATCCTTCACTTTGGTGTATTCTCCCTTCAAAATGATGAAAGAAGAGCCTGTTACCTCCAAATAGCAAAACTTGCCGTGCAGTATTTTGGAATGTATCTGAATTAAGGTAAAACCCAAATATTCGTATGCCACGTCCAAGTAATTACAAACTGAGTGTCATAATTTTCTTCCCACAGGTAACTATCTCAGTGCCTTAGGAACACGGGAGCCAGATGGAATGGGGTGTCACAAACACAGCTCTCCTAGGTGTGCTGAGTGCACCAGGTGTGTAAAATCCAGGCAAACTCCAAATTCATTCTTGCAAATACCTCCAGTACACACAGGGTCACTCAAAGCAAGGCTCTGCTCAGCCAGCACAGTCCCAGGGTGGCACCGTAGCCCAGCTGAAGCAGAACAAGACATTACATTTATTTCCTGAAAGAATATCCAAATCTCAAGGGACACTTTTGACACTTAACTCGAGCACCAGCTCACTGCTGGTGCCTTTCAAAACCACCTGTCCACAGGTGCCTGAAGGAGAGGGGCACTCACTGTGCTGCCAAGGAGGCTGCACAGAAATTCTTACAACTATTCCTACCGCGAGGCAGCCATTCTACACAAAAAAATGAATGAAGAAGAATGTAAGATTAGCAAGGAGGTGAAAGGTCTTAAAATGGCAGAGTTTTCTCTTGCTGGGAATGCCTGTCTCTTCTGGAGTTTGTGGGAAAGCAGAGCAGTGCCAAGGGGGGGACACTGTGAGTCCCCCATTTCACTTCCTCCACTCCACAGTAGCTGCCACAGTAACCTGTAAGCTCTAAAGACTCTTTCATCACTTTTTTCTTGTCTTCTGCTCAAATGATGTTTAGGATTTTTTTGGATGAGGGGATGAGGAACAGACACGGCTCTCAGGCTGGTAAAGTGTAGAGGGGACTTTTGATTGTTCCAGCACAATTGTCCATTTCCGATCAACATGGTTAACAGTGGAAGGGTTTATTAAACTGCCCACAATTCAGAACAGGCCACAGCCAGCTATTTCTCTTCAGCTGTAACCTTAAGTCCAAAAAAGTGAATGATCCATTTCTGTGTCTGCTCCAGCATGTTGACCCAGAGTTTTGGGCTCCTGGTGAGGCCCAGTCACAGAGCTTAGTCTAGTCTTGCTGAAGTTCCTACTAGTACTCCCTCATTTTCTCTAACAAAGTTTGTGTGATTATTTCTGTATTTACCCTCATGTTCACGTCTTCAATGAATAAAACGCTTCACAGTGTTGTCACAATACTACAAATCTTTTGTGTATATTGAAAATTCCCAGATGCCTTGCTGACGTTTTTGGATAGCCATTGGAGTGTGAAGAATAACCAGCTCCTTTCTTCTGAACTCAATGTTTAGTCCCAGCTGCTGCTGTGTGCATCTGCCACCACATCAATTAATTCATCTGCACCCATTGGTTATACCCTGGTTTTGCATTATAAACTTAAGAGACGTCACTTTTAAGCTCTTAGAGATCAGAATGTTTTAACAATTCATGTTTCCTTTAGTTCAGTTTGCTGGTGATTGATGGTATAGCCCACTCTCTGCAGTTTCAAGCAAATGAATGGCCCAGATCCCCTTACCTTTATCATTTTCTTACTGTCACAGGGCTGACACCTCCCAGTGGAAGAAAAATCCTCTAATCCAGAGAGCAAACAAACTGCTGCCTGATGCTGGAGAATCTTACACTGTGCAAAACCCCCTCGAGCAAGGAGGAGTTTCTGAACCTATGCAGACAATAGCATTTTTCAATAAATGGAGGTGTAAAGCTGGCTTCCAGATGGCGTATTTGATCAGGTAGAAGTTACCCAGAAATTTCTCTTCCTGGGTAAATCAACACGTAAACTATGGAAAATTTGCATTTGAAGGAAAGCAAATGGAAAATGGAGCTTTAAATCAGCCCCCCCGGTGTCCTGTGGGTAATCCTTTGGTACTCCACACTTTCCAGAAGCTGTAAAGGCTCTCTAGAGGTTCACAGGCTCTCACTGTAGCTTTTTAAATGCTCCTTAGGTTTATATCCTTCAACACAAGTTATTTTCATTCTTTCTAAGCAGAATTATTAATTCTACATTGTCTCACAAAATATTCCTCCCTCTGAAAAAACCGCACCTACACTTCCTTCTGCTCAGACCCTACACTCCTAGGTTAAAGGAACTATGAAATATATTTATATGCATTCCCCTGTGGATTTAAAGAAGATATTTCAGTATTTTTTTCACTGGACAATGAAGTTTTAAACCACTCAACTTGAATGACTTGAAATGACATGCCTTATCACACAACCAGCTCTCCCAAGTGACAGCACAGGAATGGTACAAAATACAAAAAAAAGCAGCATTTTCCTTCTAACAGGCTGCTGTATATCAGAAAATCATCGTATCATCAGTAAATGTAGTCACTTGGGCTGATAGCTTCCCACTGTCTCTATCGCTTGCCATGCTACCTAAATTTCAAAGGGAACTGAGGTGAGATTGTGTCAGGCACCACAATGTGTCACAGCACCATGCAAATAAGCCTGGCTCCATCACTTGGCTATCGCAAGCAAAAATCTTTAATGTGGACACAAACCTAAATTCTCAAATAATCCAGTCTTTAGTGTGACAGCACTTGATAAAAGCCTCCTGATTTGGGCTGCAGGTTTAAGGTATCCCTGGAGCTATTTATGTATTCCAAGCCAGACCATGACTGTGACGTTATCAGTCAACAGAGTTCTGTCTTTGGAGCACCTATGGATTAAAAATGTCTCAGCTGTTATTAGGGTGGCTTGAAGACACAGTAAAAAGCTGGTACATAGCAGAATCCAATGGGAACTCTCATCACCAAAGTGGCAACCCTGGCTCTATTGCAGTACGTTATCCTTTACAGAGTGGTGCAACTGGAGTCCAGAAAAGCTTATATGTGCTGGAGTCCTGTGCAAACACAAAATAATGCTTTAGTTTTAAAGAGGACTACAAAACTGACTTTGAGTTAATTCCACAGAGAGAGAGAGTGGGAAAAGGAGCCAGGGCAAGGTGGCAGCAAGGAGGAGCTGCACACATAGGTGGTGCAGCAGGAGAGTACACAGCCGCTCGTCTGGACTGGGGGAGCATGAAATAGAACGGTTTGAAGATGGATTCAATGATCAAATCAATCAAACAATCAGACCTGCAGCAGTTTTAGATGCTCAGCACTGCTGGAGTGGGGAGTACTATGAGAAAACAGACTTTTTAAAGCAGAGGAATTATACAGTGTCCCAAAGCTTCAATAGGTTTGAATCCTAAACATGGATTTTACACACTACATATACCACATTGATCATTTGCAGGACATTATAACAGATGTATCATTTGACCACATAGTTAAGATAACAAGATGAAATAATAATTGTATTTATACACAACACACACACTGATACCATCCCCACATTCTCTGCTCTCAGATTTTTGGCAAAAGCATAAATATTTCTGCCCCAGGCACACAGGATATTGTCCCAGCAGTGAGTGTGCATGTGGAGGAACTGGCTCTGGGAGATCATTTCAGAGTTGCAGCCCCTCTGAAAGCCACTCTGAACCCACCAGAACACTCCTGGGGCTTGGGACAATGCAGGAAAAGGACAGCAATTCCATTTATCCCAGCTGAGGGGGATCTAGAGAAGGTGCAGAGGCTGATCACTGTTTGGAGGCAACTCCCGACATGTGACAAGAGCCTGACTGCTTTGGCCAACTTGCCCCTAGGAAGTTCTTCACTGGAACTCTCCCACTCAGCCCTGCTGCAGTGCCACTCAAGCAAAACCAGTGAAAATGACAAACAGCCTGTACTGATGTCATGCCACCTCAGAACATGCTGCAATTTTGTATTTTCAATTGATCAATCTGCTTGACATGTTTTTAATAAGCAGGGATGAAACCAAACCAACCAACCAACCAAACCCCCTCCCCCCCCCAAAAAAAAAATCAAAAAGCCATACATTGCCGAATAGCACAAAATACTGATTAAATCTAAAATTCACATTGTATATATTTTTAGTCCCTTTTTTTCCCACAATACAAGATTTTGATAGCATGCAATTTAAATGAGAGCCAGAGTGATGAATAAGGAGGAGAATCTGAAGTGTCATATCAATGACAAAATATTCAGCTTGTTGTCTCCTGTTGTCATTTTACATAATGCAGCAAAGCCTCCTTTAATGAATGTTTTATGTAAGATTAATCCTCTAAAAAGAACAGTTAGCACATGTTCTTTTTCTACATGCTTATACTGAAATCTCTAATTCCAGTTATGGGGATAGATTTGTTAACATAAACACAAGATACTCATTCTTTCTCGTAGAACAGCACAGGTGGAACAACCTGTTCATATCAGAAAATGCTGCTCCCCCACATCAGCAGGTCAGGAGATCTCCTCCCTGTTAGGCACCTCTTTGTGCCACTGCTCTGCTGCTGTGGCTGCCCAGGGATTTATTTTAAATGATTTAATTTTATTTTTTTTTTTAAGTTTTAGGGACTTATTTTTAAGCCAGCCCCAAACCCCTCCACAGCCCAGCACCCAGAGCCCTCCAGCAAAGCCAGGGGTGCCCAGGCCTTGGGGCACTCCTGAAGCTCATCCTGCTCCATCCACCTCACACCCCTTCAAAGCACTGAGCTTCTCTTCAAACCACAGCTCCTTCTCTCCTCTTGTGGCTCAAAGGGCATTTGAATGAACCAGAAAATAATTCATTTCAGTGAATTAAAAAAAAATTCCATAATAAAGAAACAGGTAGAGGAATAAAACCAAAAAGCCCCTAAAGGTTAGAGGAAAAAAAGCAAGTAAAAGTAATTCTGCCACTTTGCATTTTTGGGTTTGCATTGTTAGCCCACATCAATTCACATAAAGCCCATGTGAATTTTACTACAAGCCACCACACTTGAATTATTGCTTCACATGACAGAAGGCCCCTGACTATAATCTGTGTCCAAGCAGCCTCAAAAAACAGAAGCTGCAGTTCCAAACTTCTTTTTTAGTTTAGAAGCCAGAGTTTGCAAACAGGATGGGATAACATATTTAAATCCTGCTTCCACAGGAAATCATTGGGAAATCATCATGGGAATCATGGGAAAAGATTAGCAATTTTCATTTAACAGCAAATAGTGTAGGTGCTGGAATCCAGACTAAAGAAAAATGCATTAAATGGGGGGGAAAAAAGTTACTTTTCTCATTATTGAAGTACTATAATCATAGCTGAATTCAGTATGCACAATTGCTCCTTGATGGTTCTTGTTGAGTAATTTTGTTCAATAAGGGTCTGTCAATACAATTTGCTTTCAAATGTCAGTTTATACAATATCAGGAATAATGGGCTCACTCAGGTGCACTTGGAAATTGTAATAAAATATTAATTTTGGGCAAAAGGAAACTGATAATCATCTAGTTTAGGACTCTACAATTATGCCTGATTTTTTTGAGGAGCTCTGTGGAATAAATGAGAACATTGTAATGTGTTTTAGATGAAGAGCCATAAATAACTAGGCAGTAAAACTCTGCAGAGGGTATCTTCTGTAGAATGTGCTTTTGTTGGAGTCCAGGATAGCAGTGATCACACCATCCTACATCACTTCCAATTTCTGGAAAGCACGTGCACACTCAGTTTCTTGCATGCAATGTACTTTTTGAGGTTCACGAAGGCGGGTTGTTTCCTCAACACAAATTTCTTTGCTTCTACTTTTCCTACAGTATCAAAGAGCTGGATAATTAACCCTCGCCAATGAGGTGGCAGGAAGCAGCTGATGGTCACAGCTCATGAAGGAGTCTCCTGGGTGCCCTCCCAGGGCTTCAGAGAGGGGCTTAGGAGTGGAGTGGGGCAGTGGAGCTCTGCTGGCTCACAGAGAGCAGCTCAGGGCAAGAACAACTCTCCCACCTCTCCTGCCCTCTGAAGGCGAGCTCTGGCTAGCAGAACCTTTCCATGGTTGCCCACAGCCAGGCCCCCATGTCTAGTTCTTCCTGACAGAAACACTTGGTGAAGGAGCTTAGCCTGAAAGGAACAGGAGGAATTTGTTTTCCCTCTTTTCCTTCCCAGCTCAGCAAGCTGTGGCTCTCCGAAGGCAGCAGTGAACAACAAACCCTTCACAGTCTCTCCAGGCTGCAAGAAGAGCCAGCTGGGTTTGCCCAAAGTGGAGCAAGAATAGGGTGTTCAGTTGGGAAGAGCTGGAATGGGAAGAGAGAGATGCAGCTCAGGCAATTTATAATTTGGGTTTTCAGGATCTGGGTGTGTGTGCGATGAGGGAAGCTTGCCAGCTTCCTTCAGTGTGATGAGGAGTGTAAATGCTAAGGGGTTTAAGAACTCTATTTGATATATGTAAGGCTATCACTTGAGAAAAAGCACTTATTGCTCATGTGGATCCATCTGTCATTGCAGACCTGCATCAGCCAAGTCATGTCAGTTTGTACTGCTAACAGGTGCAACAACAGGGAATGAAGTCATTTGGGACATAAATGATAGCTCAATTAAAAGGAAGCTATTGTCTACAAATGGGCTTGTTTTTGCACAAATCTAGGATAAATTCTGCAGGCCTGCTTAAAATTTTGCTTCTGGTGAAACTGCTGTACAGCAGTGACAGATTTCTGATGTAACTATCAAATATAAGCACCACTGCATTATAAGTTAAGTCCAGGCTTAAAAAACACCTACATTCGAGACAATCTATTTATGCAGAAAGATGTAATGCCTCATCCCAGCAGCATAAATTCATCTTTAAGCTGGCTAAGTGAGGGTAACTTTTATATAAGGGAATCTCTGCACAGTGTAAAAGCCGAATTACACAAAACTGAACATCAGCTGTCAATGCAATGCTAAAAGAAATGCACTCCTCTTAACTCCTGAAATTAAAGTAGAAAGGGAAAAAAGGAAACCAACAGCTGCCTGGCCCAGCCAAGCTGCTTTCCAGACACTTATTTATAGCAGGCTCTCTACATAAGTTCTGTACTTCATTAAAAGATCTGTGGTGAATTTTGTAGAAAAAAGATCTAAAAGCCTTTTGTCTTTAGTAAGGGATACATTTCCTGAGTACTTGGAAGGGAATCTGCCACTTAGCTTGACTTCAAGGTTTTGGTAAATAAAAAGCATCTCATTATCTTTGCTCTCAATGACCCTAATAGTAAAATAACGCTGGCATTTTAGGTCTCCCACGTAGTTAAATTAACTGTAATCTCACCCATAACTAATACATGAACCAATGAGGTTATAATTCTGCAGTACCTCTGTTAGGCATATGAGAGCTGCTGTCCAACACAAGCCCAAACACCTCCAGTGCACCAGGCACAGCAAGAGAGTCAGTTCTGAGTCTCTTCCATCCCACATCAGCACTTCCTTGCCAAGACTGGTTTTTGTGGTTTGTATTCTTTTTTTCTTTTTTCAAAAATGTGTGGGAGTTTTTTTGCTCATATGCAAAACAAAGCTGCTTTTAGCAGTCTAGAAATGGAAAGGGGATCCCCTGGTCATCTCTGAGACAAAAAGAGGCAATTCAGAATTCCTACTGTGCTCAATAGAAATGTAAATATGATAAAGTAAAGGAGGAAGAGTTAAATAGCAGCACTACAGGTTAAGATTGCTGAGATGCAGCTATCAGCAGCAATTTCTGCCCTGCACTGCAGAACCTCATGCCACGAGACCCCCCCTGCATTCCTTCTCACAGAAGCACATCTCATCCATTGGATTTATCACAGCTCTTCATTGCCTTTCAACTACCTGAAAATCTTCCCTTTCTCTGGGGTTGCTCACTTTTTTTTGTTGCTTTTTGACATGATCAAACCACAACATTTATCTCCATTAACTTGTGAGGATATCTGTTACACAGCTTGCATTTCCCTCTTTTTTCCCATTTTCAATGTTTCATCACTGAATCAGAAATTAAATGTCTTCATTAGTGAAAGACATTTAATACTGCATAGGCATTATGAATGAGTTTCATTAAACAAACTACGTTTAAGAGTTTTAAGTCCATAAGATCAAAAGCTTTACAAGCAGTCTGAAAACAACAGTCCTGAGGATCTTACAAAATTAATTTGTAGCTAGGGAGGCAGTTCATGAATTTGAGTTCTTTTGTAATTTAATAGAATCAGTGGGATGCTCTACATAACACTGTGTTCAAACCAGAGAATTTTATGGGGTCTGCAGTTATTTCCTCTTCAATAGTTTAGTTACAGGTACCCCTCATTGTGATGCTGCCTGCCACAATACCTAAGGGCTATTAAACACTGAGATATCCCCTGGAGAAAAAAAAAAAAATGGAAAGAATTTCACAAACTGTTGACAAAAGAAACCCAAACAGTCATAAAAAAAAGACATCAAAGCAGCTGAGACACTTCTATTCAGAGAAAGCAAATCAAGAAATAATAGCACTTGAAATAAAAAGAAAAGTAAGAATCATCTTGTAATTAGAATTACTTCAGCAGATAAAATGGAGCACAGAGAAGTAAAATAGTTTGTTTTGTATAGCAAGTCAATAACATTATGTAATTTTCCAATTTTCTCCCTCTTTCTACCAGAAGAGATTTTTTAAAATTTCAATAAAAACTTTCAAGTAACCTTACAGATAAAGCAGGGTGTCCAGAAAAGATACCAGCCTGACATTAGCCCATGCACAGACCAATTTTCCACAGAAATAGCTCAGAAAGGAATTTTGATATAGTTTGAACTATAGTTATATAGTGTGTGTGTGTGTGTGTGTGTGTGTATATATATATATATATAGAGGGGGAGAGAGNATTTAGAGAGAGAGAGAGAGAGAGAGAGAGAGAGAGAGAGAGAGAACACTTATTACTTTTGATGGAAGATGGTGTTTCATGGCTCCAGAAGAGAATGGATAAACACAGGTAGCCTGTCTTGGAAAGGATGCCTCTAACCTGTCCTCACTCATTTACAGAGAATGACAAGAGTTCAAATCATGGTAAAAGTCATTCTAAAAAGAGGCTGTTTTCATGAAAAACAACTCGCAGCTACCAAAGCACACAAAGGTTTCCAACACCGAATTAGTACATAATTAAGTTTCCCCTTTCCAAATTTGTTCTGCTTCCATGTTTTGGCAAGGGGATATAAATTTTGAGGGAAGAGTTGCAGAGTCCCACAAATGCCCAGATTTTACAGTGGCATGTTTCAAGTTCTCCTTTGGTGGACACACTTCATGCAATGGATGAGCAGAGGACACCAGGCCTTCTCTGCCAGTATTTTGCTTGGCACTTAACTGCAGAGCCCTTTCCCTCACCATTCTCCTACACCGATCCAGGACAATGGCTCGTTCCCAAGAAGTTTTTGTCTTTTCCATCTGAGCTCCCTGTCTGACCAGTGGTAAGCTTTCTTTCCCTGAGCTGTGTGGAGAGATGGGGCAGAGTGAAGGAACACAGCCGGAATACCTACCCGAGGAGATGCTGGGGGGCAGAGATCCAGCCCCTGCCACTGGATGGGAGGCCAGGATGCCATTTAAAAATCCTGCCCTCAGGAACCTCGAAAGAGACTTCACCCCAATGGTCGGGAAGGATCCTTGCAAAGAAATAAAAATGATCATTAATCAAATGGCTTGTCCTCTGGCTGACCAAAGTAGTTGACTGTTTAAAGAAAGAACCAAATCTCTGCAGGGTTACCAGTGGTTTCATGGGAGCAGACCTCATGAAAAGCAGTTTAAAGCCTTTGTTTGCTTCTTAACCAAGTCATACAATACACAGATTTAACCAGAAAAAGATTCTCTGCATAGTTGCAAATGGAGAATGTCAGCACTTCTAGGAGCAATAGAAAAATCTGGTGTTTCAACAGCAAATTGCACACGTGGGATACTCATAATGCACTCCAAATGACTGCATCTTAAAAGTCCACCATGTCCCAATTCTGTGTTCAAACCGAAGACAGAGTGGCAGAGCTGCTTTACAGCTGTATTTCAAAGCCACCTGACAAAAAGTCACATCAGGCAGGGGGCAAGGGGGAACCCAAATTTGCAGGTAAAATACTGAATTCTGTGTCCAGGCAACTCCATCAGTCAGAGCTCCTGCCACACCTCCCAACACCTGTCAATATATTGATACAGGCAAGAACCAGCAGTGGGGATGCTGCCTAAAGATTTGTAGCTTTTTAATATATTTGTCATGTAATTCTAACTTTTTTATTTTAGGCAATGTGGACATGGTCCCTTCCTGCTTTGCTCTGACCAGAGTCTCCACACATTTTATGCTTTCAATACAAAAACCTGTATATTCTTCTCACTGCCTCATGCACAGCTTTATTCCTGGAAACAGATTATTTCATCCACCTCTTTTAAAACCAATATTTGTGACATATCTACTGCAGTGGTGAGAAATGAAGTTGCCTGAGCAGTTGATGGACTGTTTCAGCTTTCAGCATTTGTAGAGATCTGCAGATATCATTTCAGCTCCCTCCTGGGGGTGCTCAGTGAGTGCCAGGTCAAAGGCAGATCTGAAATGACAGCTCTGCACATCTCACTTCAAAGCACAGGGTCAAGGCTCTCCCACCTGCCAATAAACCTCAACTGACAATCAGAATAATCTGGGTGGTTTTGCAAGTGCGTCAAGCAAGCATCCATCCAAAAAGTTAGGCAATGGCAAGTTTGTTTTCCTCCCCTGGCAGGTACTTCATATTTGTTCTTTTAAGAGACAGAAAGCATCTTGATCTTTATACACAATGATAAAAATAAATGGCCTTCAACAATTGGGATTTTTTTTTTCCCCCACTAATAAAAACACAGTGAGGAAAGTTTGCCCTCAAAACGTATGTGAACTTGCTGAATTTAAAGTCGCCTAAGAGAGCTTTGAGTGTTTTTACTTTTATTTTCAAGCAAGAGTCTAATGTTTCCCCTCAATCCACCTGTCATTTACATTTGTTAATTAGACATGCCACAGTCTGGGGAAAAATAATTAATTTAATTGGTGAGCTAGATGCAGTGTTTTTCTGTCTGATCGCTAAAGGTAAGTTTTCCCTCTGGACACTCAAGAGAAGTCTTCGGCATTCCTATAAAAGGGTTTCCGAATTCTATGACTTTCACTTTAAAATATTTGCAGAAGTGATCCTGGACCGACAGTATAGCACACAAAACCCAGAAATTCAATTTTAAAATGGAAATCATTCCATTAATTCCAAGATGTTTGGTACTAACATAAAGGCTAAATAATGAACATATGAAGACTTCCCAAATAGAACACTGCTTCTCTGTTTCAAAATACAAATTACACCAACCATAAAGTACAGTTACTGAGTCACACACACCATATGTACAGACCTTCAGAAAAGCCAAACATCTTCAGCTTCACCAGTGACATTTTCCTCTATTTAAATGCTATTAAATGGCAAGTAACTCCAGTTCCCTAAAAGTCTTACAATAAGTTACTTTGTTACAGAAAGTAATGAATGCAACCCCAAATTTATTTCACTTCTTGTACATACTCAGAAATAAAAAAACCCCAAGGAGCAGTGAATTTTAGAGCAAGTAAATTTATGAACACTAAGAAGAAAACTAGGGGGCTAAAATTACTGAGGTTTTATAAATCAAAAAGAAAGGCAAATAACTAAAAGAATACATATAAATAACACTTTTCTCTCACACTCAGAAGTCAGGGTTCAGTAAGTGGTTTGTGTCATTTAAGATGCTCTAAAAAGGAAAGCAGATGATGCAAGTCCTCAAACACCTTCAGAAAAGGCTGAGAACATTCAGCCCTGACCAGTGTCTATCAACAAAAAAGTGCAGACAAATGAGACATTAAAGATCGCTCATCTCCAAACATGCACGGCTCCCATTTAAAGTGCAGCCCCAGGATGAACCTTTTCTGGGCCCCAGGTGTGCTTTTTCCATCATGTGCACAATTTAAAAAGGGTTTGAGACTTGATTATGTGATTTTATATTGGGAAGGTGATAATCACCGCAGATAAAGCGAATTAATTCTTGTTAAGCCACATCAATCACCACCAGATGGACAGAGCCTTGATAAGAGCTTTGGGGATTCGTAGAAGTTTAGAAGTTGCTCAAATATTTATTGTTTGCATAAGCATTCATGAAATATTTGCACGAATTACGTAGAATCACAGAATGTTTAAGGTTTGGAGGGACCCCTGGAGCCAAGTAGTTTACCAGATTTCTTGAGAACTGATGATTCTGTCAGTCCCTATCACACAGAGCCTCATGCTTCCCTCTTCTGTTTTCTGCACAAATTAACACTCAGTTCTGCAGGGGTGCACTCACACTGGGGGCAAGATCTTTAGTACAAGAGTTTAAACTGGGAGGAGGAGACAAGAATATTAAGCCATGATTGTTCAGTGCGCTCAAAGGCAGTTGTTATTTAGCAGCTTACAGTCATGGATGTATTGAGGAGAAAACCCTGAGCTCTCCTGCTCCACAGTCACACTGTGCACATTTTAAAATTTATACTGAAATGATTTATATTTATAATTATTATTATTATTAACACTTCAGTACTCACTGCACTTTCTACTCAAGTAGAAAATGCTTTTTTTCTACTTGTTTTTTACTCAATCCTTTCTCCATTCCACGAGCTGTGTACATCTGAGCATGTAACAGCTACAAATTCCACATCAGCTCTTTGTCGCTGAATTCAACAAACTGCATCGAGAAGTTCTTGAGAGGTCACAGTTGCCCTCTTCTGTTTGTTTTGACAAGTGCCATCTCTCTACTGGCACAGCAGAAGAAGATTTTACTCTGTTGTTCCTTTCCCACAGGTTTGGTTTGGAAAATGAAGGCAAAACACAGGGGTGGTTGGTGTGCTTAATGTGTCAAACGCCCATTTTTCTGGGGCTGTTTGTCTCGACGTGGGCAGCTCCCTTGATGCTTTCTGTGCAGGGAAGATGCTTTCCTGCTGAGAGGAAGCTCTCAGGTGAAGGCTTTGGGGAAGCCAAGTGCACACTGATTGCAGGGTTATTTGAAATATATATGACATATATGATATGATAGATGACATGACACGACATGACATAATACCATTAATATAATATTCTAAATATAGGGAAACTACTGGAAACTGGTTGACTTTTCTCCCACATAATTTTATTAAATTATCCTTCCTAGACCACCAGGAATGGCACATTACTTCATAATCCTTTACGAGGGAACATATGGAAGGTTTTTATAAGGAATGGCTTTATGAAACTTTGAAATTATGATGTCAGATTAAAATTTTTAGAGCACTCAACAGGCTTGACTTGAAATGGAAAATAATCAGAAGCAATGAAAAAAAATTATCCCTGATGAATTTGTTGGACCATGTTTTCAGTACATTTAGAAAACATAAACTTTTTTCAATGCAACAATCTGGAGATTTAGAATATGCTCTCACTTTATTTCAGAGCTTTTTCTCATGAACGCAAAGGCTAATAGAGTGGTATGTCTAAATTCTTACCCAAATAATTAATATGTCTTAGAAAAATCAGATTTTCAGGATTTTGCAAGAGACATCACAAAATATGACAAGAACTGAGAGCATTCCCTGTGCTAAGCCCTGCTGGAATCCAGCCCCTAGAATGGCTGAGGGGGACCAAGGGAACCAGAGGAGCATTTCCATTCATTACCCTGCAAACAATAACACAGGCTGCATTCTGCTCTGGGGTACCTGAACCAGGGAAACCCAACCTGCCCTGGGCTCTGCAGAGGGGAATTTACCCTCTCGTGGTTAGCAGATTTTCAGAGGGGTGCTCCCCCTCAGTTGATGTCATACCAACAAATAACTGCGTCACCCCTCAGTGAACTTCCAAGAACTCATAAAGCCCTTTCAATGCCTTTTCCTGGTGTCTGGATTATTTATTTATTACTCTTCAGTCAGATTTTAAATCTGAATTTCCTTCAGTTTCTTGATTTGGAAATAATGAAGCATTCTTCAGCTGTGGCTTCATTTTGGAGGGACAGACCCTTCTACCCCGCTCCTGGGGAACACATTCCCCAAGTCCTGCTTTGTTGTATCAGGTTCCCTAAAGTCTGCTCAGATTGAGACTCTTGGGGTCTGTCTGGAACCATGAAGACAAACACTGCGCAGGGCAGAGCTCAAATCTGCATCCTTGAGCAGTTTCACCTTGAGATGCTGGTGAAGAAATGCCTCCCCACAAACCTGCACTCTCATTTCTGGGCTGGCAGATGGGAACAGAGCCAGAGGCAGGGATATTTACACAGAATGAGACTGTTTTAGAAAACCCCAATTATAACAACTTCTGGCTTTACTTAGGACTTCTCTGGGAAAAAAAGCAAATGATGAAAGAAGCTTACAGTTCCTAAGGAGGAACGGATGTAAGTTACAGAATATTTGGGGAGAATATGAACATCTAATTTAATTTCCCTTGATGATTCTAGACAAACAGGTGATTTGAGGGGTAGGGGAAATGAGGGAATCACTTGCAAAGAGTTCTGCAAACACTACAGGCATTTATTTTTGATGTGTTAAATGTCAATGCACACTTAGGGCCTGGCTGCTGGGAAGATTGGTGTGACACCATTAATACAATCAAGGTTTTTAACTGCAATAACAACTGCTGTGTTGAATCATCTTTGTGGTCTTGATGGAATAGAAATACTGAGCTTCTATGGAATAAAACTACTTGTGCATGCTTAAGCTGTCTACTAAGTAAGTATTTTCCAGTCCCTGCTAAACTGAAAACAGCTTTAGCACAATGCTAAATAAGAACCTGAAATCTTTATGTGTTTATAGGGATGTGCGAGACCCAGGACACTGCTACAAGCACTGTATGCTGCACATTTGGATTTCATTATTAGGCATTCATTATTAGATGAAAACAAAATACTTTAAAATTACAGTTTTCATGATAGAAGAAAACAAAGCCAGCAATATCAGCCAAAACCTTTGTGATTAATTTTGTACACATCATTATTTCAGGGAATTATGAATGCATTAATAATTACCTGCAATATCTTTTCACTACCCACTTTTTGTTATTTTGGGAGGAAAAATCAAAGCATTTCTTATAATTTGGAATTCTTCATCCTTTAAGACAGGAAACTTCCCATGTGAAATGTTGATGGGGAAATTGGGATGGTTAAGAAGTTCCAGGGCTTTTATATTTTCAGCTGCCCATTTTCATGGTATTTCCATAAAAACAGAGATTGGGTTTTAATTTTGTGCTTCATGTTTAGAGACTGCAGTAAGTTTTAATTCAATGCGTGCAATAGCTTTTCATGGGTGACGACTGAAGATGGATGTGTCCATGCAGCCTCCTGTGCATTCTGCAGTGCTGCAGCTGCAGCTCTGATTTTCTCCTCTTTTAGCCTCGTTACCCTGTTCCAGTATGAACCAGGGGCAGGAGACAAAACATCCCCACTTTTAGACAATAATCACTATCCCCGAGAAAGCCCCACTGGAAACACCCCCTTGGGGCTGAGGGATTTTCTGCTGAACAAATGCCCAGTATAAACTGAGGGCTCCTTTTGCTATTTCACATTCCCAGCACTCACAATTCCCTGTGCAGCAATAGCAATGAAATTCAGCTCACAGGTCTGATTTCCTTCCTTGTGACAAACACCAAGTGACTTCCTCAGATGAAAGATCCAGGATTGGAAGAGGGAAGACCCCTGTCGTTAACCAGAGCTGTGACTTGGAAAGAAGGCTTGGCTCAGAAGTGGATGAAATGCTGGTTTGGATGTACAAATCTCCCAGTTGGACAGAAAACCCTCCTTGCTCTGCTCAGGGAAGGAGACCCAGCCCTCACTTGCTGAGCCAGAGCAGGCTGTGGGCAGCTCTTAGGCCCGTGGGCAGGAATTCTGCTCTCTTGGGAAGATTGCTGCTGCTGCCCAAAGAGAACTGGCTGTGCTCATTCCTGATCTCCTTGGTGCCAGCAGTGTGCTCAGAGGATTTTCTCTGCAGCTCCAAGGCCACTTGGTGGCCAGTGAATGTCACGTGGTAAAANATCCCATCCCATCCCATCCCACCCTCCTTTTGGCTAGTGACTCTGCCAGGATGGATGGTGGGCACTGTTTATTTTCTGAGGCCACAAAGTCACATTTTTCAGTGCTTATAAAGGCACTCATTGAAAACTAAAAGTAAATTGCCAGTCTTATCTGAAACACTTGTCTGCTGAAGAATGTGCTCAACTACAGCAGAGAGGAAAAACGCAGAGAAAGGAAAGAGGGGAAACTCGTTTCCAAAGTGGGTAAATTAATTATTGTCAGTCCAGGAAGATACTAACAAGTCTCTCTGTTGCTTCAAGAAAAAAGGTAATCAACTGAGGGGGACCAAGCAACAGTAGTTTGTGGTTTGTTAGCAAAAGTGGTTTGTTTCAGATTTTTAGCTATAAAAATGCTGTACTATGCTCCTCTAGCTAAAATATTGAAATGAAGTCATTATCAGCTAAACTTATTTGCTTTCAAACTTTATTCAGCCCAAATTACCTTGTTAAAGTTTAGTTGAAAAATGGCAATATTTACAGATGGATGTTGTTGTGAATCTATTCGAGAATGTCTAACTGAATACATTTGCCTCTGAAAATGTGTCTGCAGGATTGTCATTAATGTTTTGTGCTCGTATTTAGAGCAAACTGAATGCTCTGTAACTTCACACCATCTATTGAGATGTTTTAAAATCATATTCTTTTCTTTCCCACATTGCTTCTCCCTTTCAATTGTGTCTCCCTTAACAGCTTTATCATCCTCTCCTGATTTACAAACATTGTTTGTCTGTGAAAAAATGTAACATTTATGAAGGAGTATTTTTTGCAAACTATTTTTCCAACCAGGAGTCTGGAAAGGATCCCAAACAGTTTGCATCTAAGTTATTTATTTTCCTGGAACCTGAACTATGTATGTATTAAAAATCAGAAAGATAATTCTAGTCAATGAAATAGTTTCTTTTCCTCACATCTAACTCTCATGTTTCCATAAAATACAATATCAGATATTTATATGAGAAAATTAGCAGTCCATTTTCCAATTCTTCTTCTTGATATGAATCTGCTGTTTAAGTTATTTTAAGCTTGTTGCTTTGTATTAGAAATTTGGGTGTGAGCTTTAAAGCTATGGGAAATATCACAATGTAAACATTTGCAGCAGAGGTTTGTATGGAGAGACTAGACCTGGAGGGTCTATGGGTGACAATAAACAAAAATATTAATAGTTAGTACTAAAACCCAATAATGGTTGCTATTTAAAAAATACATACATTTGAAGACGAACAACACCATTTACATTTAAAAGTTATTTCCTGCTTGCCAATGGAAGGTGCAGCAGGATGGAACGGGGTAAAAGAACTTGAGCTGTGTATGTGTGTGCAGAGTTATCCCCAATCTTCTCCCATGCTCAATCACATGGACTTTTACCAGCGGGTTTTTGCCTCTATGCAGAAGAAAAAAATGAATTACATGTATCAAAATAAATCAAGCAAATACAACTTGTGAATTGGGATTATTGATTGCTTTCTATGCACTCTTTAACCCCCTCACTCCTTTGGTTGTCAGCTGCAATTGCCACTGTCATTTATAATTGCTCTCATCCTTGCTTTTATGGTTTTCCTGCCCAGGCAATGCTGTGCAGCAGATCTGTCAGCACAGTGCAATCTTGTCTCCCCCAGATATTCATTGATCTTCTGGCTGCAGTTGTTAAAAAAGCCCCAACCTTTCATGTATCTCCTGGACACTCTGAATATCTGGCCTTTAACTTAT
This sequence comes from Regulus satrapa, assembly GCA_013396955.1. NCBI lineage: Eukaryota > Metazoa > Chordata > Aves > Passeriformes > Regulidae > Regulus > Regulus satrapa. Next base: position 483,016 of record VWZN01004115.1, on the reverse strand, counting down.
TGCACCACATTCTGCTTTACTTTCATGATAGAGGAAGAAATTGCGTATTGTATTCAGATATTTCAGATGGAAAAGCAATCGTCTGTGGTTAGTAATGATGCTAATTATGAAAAATGATGACCAAGCATTCCCTTCTAAAGAAAAGAAAAAAGAAACAGTCTGGCCATATCTGATCTACAGGATTTTATCTTTAAACAGCTGTTAGTAGGAATCATTTTTGTCACCTATTTTTCTACTAGAACCACACCTCATGACAGAGCACCAGAGTGTCTCTGAAAGCCAGGCCCTGTGAGTGTGAACACAGCCCCTGAAGGCACAGGATCCTGGAGAAAGTGCCCTCCTGTTTCTCAGCTGTCAGCCAGCAAAGGATGGGATGGATTCTGTCAGACTGACCCTGCTCAGCTGGAGCTGCAGCTAACGGGCTGCTCCTGTCTGACAATGAATTGGCTTTTCCTTCACTGCCTCTCGTCCTGAAACACGTGCAGCAGCAGCAGGGCTGGCAGATGGATGGATGTATGGATGTATGGACGTATGTATGAATGTATACATCATGATATATAGCTTGTAACTGCAGAAGGGAAAAAGCAGAGCATAGAAACTGCAGTGCCTGCAGTGCCTGCTCTGAACTGCAGGAACCCAAAATGGCCCCCTGAGTTTTGGAACAAAATTCTCAGAATGTGTTGTATGAAAGACAAATGTAAATTGTTCCAGAGGGCTAAAAGCTAATTTATTCTAAGCTTATGTCATTCAGGAGAACTGAGCATTGTAGACCCTTAACTGTTGCCAGCAACCTTCAACATAGGGTGCATGGTGGTTTGCATGTGGAGTTTGAGATGTCCACGTGGATGCAGGATGTGTAAAACAGCTCAGGACTATCATCACTAGTTACATTCCTTCCAGTCCAGCCAGAAGGGGAACCTGTTCTGCAGGAAGGCTACAGACACTTAGTGCTGTGTTACGAGCACAGCTCCAACTTTCAGCTCTGCATTTTGGATGATACTTGAAGGAACTGAGCTCATAAATGTGGCTAACAATGCAGGTGGTGGCTGGGAGGTTTTGTTATTTGATGGCCACGCCAACCCTGGACTCAGTAATGTGCTGCAATATTTATCTATGAATAAGGGTATGAAGGAAAATACAGGGAGTGAGCCAAATTTAAATTTACAGCTCCACTTACTGAGCAATTTATAACACAGCTGAGATCCTGCTGTTTTGTCTGTCATTATGTGCACAACTACAATAATATTTTATCAGAAGAAATCAGCTTTATGCTCAATGCCATGTAAATCCAGGGGCTAATATGACACACATATAGTCTCATCACCACGGTGGACTGTCCATAAACAACACTTAAACTTTGCAGACTCATGCTTCCTGGGAGTACAATTTCACCATCTATGACCAAGGCAAGAATATTGTCAATACTGCCACACAAGTGACTCAATCCTTTCGTGTAGCAACAAAATATACAACATTATCTGTGCAATAATTGCAAAATTTCACCTACTGAAATGGGTTCTGAATGTCATTTAACAGGGAGAAAAGGACAACATTAAATTTATTACAATAAAGGCTCAAAGGGCTTGAGCATAATGTCTTGGCTGAAAAAAAGAATTAATTTCATGAATTTTTTGGGGAAAAAAAAGGGTTAGATATTAAGAGTTTCATAAGGTAAATTCCAGAGAATAGGATCATGCTGCTGCTTTGCCTCCCTCACAGACAAAGTAAACTGCATTGAGGTGATTTTAGGGTTTTTGATGCACTGAATGGGCTATATGCAATAATTTGAAAAGAAACTCAATGATTAAAGCATTAATTTTGATCTGCAAATGAGTGCCTGAGGATTTCAGAACTGCAATGCTCTTCCCAATCTGAAAGCTATTGAATCAAAAATCGAAACATTGAGGAGACGATAAGGGAGCCCTAGGTGTCATTCCAAGCCCAGGCTCGATGTCTGAGGATATGAGTTCACACAGGTAAAAGCTGCTCTCTTCATTTATCCTCCTTTTGTGAAGGGACTGCTTTGAAAATCCTTCTGGAGAACACTAATGTACATAATGCTGCCAAAGACAATGAATGCCTTGAAAAGATTCCCCTTGTACATGTGACAGCTTTGAACCCTTCAGTAGTCAAAATTTGGAAACAGAAGCAATTCCTCAGAAATCACTTCTAAGAATTGGAAGCTATTTAGGGCAAAGCCTGTGGGGCAAGGGAACAAACAGATCATGACTGTAATGAAGCCCTTGCATGCATTGATATTTTTACTGAACCAGTATTACATAGTGCTGATTTGGTTTTGCTTTAAACTTTTGTGTAAGACACCATCAAGCTAAACTAGATGAATATTGCAGCCTGGATTTCCTCCAGTACAGTTACAACAGTCAGGGACCATTTCTCATGCCTTTGTAGATACAGTTATGCTGCCTGATGTTTGCTGTAGGCATAGCCTTAATTTAATTTACAGACTTTTCAGGGAAAGTTCTCAGCCTGCTGTAGAAACGAAGACACATCTGACTTCTCCAGAGCTCAGCTTGCAGTGTCAGCCACATATGCTGGCACTGGTAAAGGAAGTTCTTGTTCTCTTACCTGTTCATGAGAGAGCTGCAGCTTGGCCAGAGACATAAAACTCACCTGAGTATGGCCTGGCACACTCCAAAGAGCTCCCAAAGTTCTCACTGGGCTAACACAGCATGGAAGGGAGTGTGGATGTTGTGTTTGTGGAGTGCCCAAGCATCCACAAGAAATGCGTGAGGCAATCAAGCAGTCTGGTATGGCAAACCATGCAAGGAATGGTGCTGCTGGAAGAAAGCCAAGCAGGAATAAAGGTTCCCCTGTGAGCTCTGGTGAGCAGCACCAGTGGGTCCAGGTTCTGTGTGCCCTCGAGATGAACTGCTGCCAACAGACAGCCCGTGCCACAGAACAGCTCTGCCCCACTCTCTGGGGCAGGGACTGCAGCTGGCACAGGTGAGAAATGGAGCAATAAGAAAGGGAAATTAAACTCCGCTTCAGACCTGCTTTTGAGCAGGCCTAGTTCAGCATTTCTTTCCTCCTGTACAGTACATATTCCACAGCAATTTTCAAAGCAGGATAATTTAAAAGTTAACATTTCCTTAGCTGCTAGCACCAGAGAAAAGCTCTCATTTGCAGTGAGCAGGATTTGTTATTGCCCCAGTCAATAGCTGTTTGCCTGATACAGCACTTCTGCTTATTACAACCAAATCCTTTTTCTTTTTTGTTCAATAGTCAATGACACTGTAATGGAAGGCACTGCTTACAAACTGATGCAATACCCATCAGCAACAGCTAGAGGTTAATGACTAATAGCTACACAGAGGAAAGCATGTGCTAAGAACAGCAGTACACATCTATTAATCACATTTACTGCGTCTGATGTGCCTGTACAGTGCAGTGGAACTGTAATGCACATCAGATAGTTTCTGTTGTTATTAATCTGGGTTTTAGCACATAACACCTTTTATTCAAGCTATCAATCCATAAATAATTTGGCTAGGACAAAGTTTTGTCTGACTTTTAGAGCACGCCTTTCAGTTATATGAAATTTGGATTCTGCAGTCCTAGATTTAGTACTCTGGCAAGGCAACTGCTCTCCTCCAAGCTGAGCTCATGTTATTCTCTAAATACCTGAGATGGGGCAGGAGAAATGCAAGGCAGACGGGATGGGCAGAGCAGAGTGCAGGTGCCATGGCTCAGCCTCCTCCAGGCTCCTGTCCTGGAGCAGAGCAGTGCTGCACAGCCCTGTCCTTTACCACCTCTGGAACTTGCACCTTCTGTGCCTGGGGGTGAACTCTGCTCAGAATTCACGTGGCCTTTGTCATTCTGTCATTATGGCTGTATAATTATTTTAGTTTTTTAAATCCTGCCTGACCCCAGAAGATTTTAATTCAAAGTTCTACTACTTGTTTTACATCTGAGAGATGCATATTTTAGACAACAGTGTGATTTCAAGAGTAACAACTGCTGTTTTTATACTGCCTTCAAACACACATTACAAAACATTAATGAAGTTTTCTGACTGCTTGGTGAAAAGCAGAAGTGCTAATGATGTCTTTTTGGCTCACAGTTCTCCATAATCTCTGCTGTGGAACACCAACAAACACTCTAATACTGGAGAACTGATTTCTCTGTTTGTTTCTTTTTCCTGAATGCCACCTTGATTTCTCTCTAGACTGATGCTGAGGCACTACAGAAAGAAAACTTACAGATGTGGTAGAGATTAAACAATCATGCCATTGCCCAGGACATCATGATACTGCACCACTGAAATTCCAGCCCAAAAACACGAGTTCAGGAGCTAAACTTCCCTCTCTGTTCTAAGGTTTCCAAACACAGCTGTGGATGTTGCAATGAGATGAAACCAGGAAATATTAATATCACATTTATTGTGTTTACTGTGATGGTAAGAGGACATTGCATCATATACACAACACTTGCCTTTAAAAGAAAAATGTAAGTTTAGCAAATTAGCAAACAGCATGGTTTGGCTGAGACAATGATTGATTTTGAAAAGAATATACCATGAACTTTTTATTCATTACTAAAAAAAAGTTGTCCTTGAGGAAATCACATGCATGTTAATTAGACTTCTTAATAGTTAAGAGATAACTGGGTATTTTTGCCTTTCAGAAAAGTGCATAACACCACTAAAACTGCTGGATTTTAGAGGCAAGGGATCTCTCTTGGCAGCTGCAAAAGTTATAAGGAGTAAAACATTTCAAAGATGATTCTAGAATTTTAGTCAACCATTTGCAGCATACAATGAGCTACAAAGAGTTTACTTTTTATTTCTTCGAAATAGGAAATTCATCTCTTCTGGTACCAGAATCAGTAAATCTCAATCTAATAAATAATGAACACTTTTGCAAAAATAAGGTATTTTACAAGACGATTTAACTTCATTGTCATCTCAGTTACATTTATGGTTTTCTCCATTTGCCCATAAGCAAACTCTCCATTCTATTTCCTAAGAACCCATAAAGACTTCTCTTGAATGAAGGAAATTGTTATTAAAAATTAAAAATGAAACATTTCAAATTGAAAACAGGCTATGCATTTCCTGTTATGGTCCCAAACTTTGCAGTCTTGACCATTAATGATTTGGAAGATTTTTGAGAACTGTCACCCACATTGAATGAGGAAATAATGCTTAATTCCAATACTAAATGATACAGAATGGGAAAGCCAGCATAAAACTATTAAGGTGAGGTATTAGTGACTTACTTTTTGTAACAACTCCTTCAAGGCGAATGATGTTGGGGTGATCAAACTGTCCCATGATACTGGCCTCCCTCAGGAAATCCCTCCTCTGCCTGTCCATGTAGCCACCCTTCAGGGTTTTGATGGCAACTGGGATCTCTCTTTTTCCTGGTGTCTTCAGACGGCCGCTGCACACTTCTCCAAACTCCCCTTCGAGAGATGGAATATCTGTTAAGTAACCCACAGTGCCCATAGACAAAAAATATTCTAAGAACTCAAACATCGCACAGAAGTGCAACAATAAAAAGAGAAATAACTTGAATATTCCAATTCTTCAGTGCCATCACATTCCAGAAAATCAAAGCATTCAGCAGCCCTTCACAAGGAATGATCACCTTTCCTTTGTGCCCTAGCAGAGATCAGGGACCTTGAGCTGTGCCTGCAGAAGCCAAACCTTCAGCCCTGCCCACTGGGGTCATCTTGCTTTCCCTTGAGACTGAACATTGGTATCAAGGTGTTTGGGATGGATAACTGAGGAAGGAATGTCATGACACTTGGATTTTTGTTCCACTGATGACAAAATATCTATGTAAAATATCTACTGCTAGAAATATTTATCTCTAGGTGTAAAATGCACTAAGACCTCTGTATTAAAAAAAGCTCTGAGACTATCAGAACTTGACTATCCTTCAGTTACAGAAATTAAAAACTTCTTTATGACCCAGAAAAGCATTTGCACATGATTTATTTAAATGGACCTCCACACCTACTTGAAATTAATTCTATATTTCCTAGTTCAGACAGCCAAAGTCCCAGGAAACATGGAGTGTGCAGTGGGAGGAATCTCTAAACTCATTTTCCCTGATGTTTGCCCATGTATGCAGGGGCTGTGAAGGAGGTGTGTCTCCCTGCATGCTCCTCACACATTTACTAACTCCCTTTGGATGGGAATCACAACTTTCCTTTCATCTTGAAGTCACCTGGAGTCCCTACCAAACACAGGCTTGCATGACTGCAGGTAAGTTTTCAACGGGGCATAATTCAGGAAATTAAAAACAGTGTTCACAGAAACATTTCAAAGCATTTCTCAGGTTGCTTTCAAAAAAAAAAAACTTACATTTTTTACCCCAGTCATTTTGGAATCAGAACTGCTAAAAACCAAAAGGCAAGTAAGTAATGAACAGATGTAAATTTAACTGGGCATTTAACACTTCATTGAGTGCTTTCTGTATTAGTTTTCCCTAAACTTGAAGGACAAAACTAAACAAAATCAAGGAGCCCTATTCTGTAACAGTGCATCTTCAGATAAGCAGCAAATCTAGAAGAGAGGCATCTTAAAGACACAACATTCCCTGCAGAAAATCAGAACTCCCTGATGCTACAGGATTAGAATGGATGCTGTCACAAGACATTTCTCAGGTCCTGTTGTTTCCACGAAAACAAAGCAAAGTTTCATGAGTCAATGAGATCCAAGAAGAGTGAGATTAAAAGAAAAATTTCACAGCTTGTCTTTCACTGCAATGGCAGAGCCACTGTCAAGTGCAGGAGTACAACAACACAGACTGGACACAACCTCTGAGTGCATCAGCATCTTCCCGAACAGCTAAAAAAAGTCAGGGATTCTTTTCACAGTTCCTCCCACCATTTACTTCTACATAATTTTTAAAAAGAAATTAAAGATGTGTGAAAAGATATGTGAAAATATATGTCATTAGAATAATGCTCTGGGAATCTTTTGGCAAAAGGGGAAGCCGTGTGAGGATTTTCCTAAATTATTTTGGCCCTTTCACTCTTAGAAGGCTCTCCTTAAAAGTTTGCTAACCTGACTACTTTGCACTGAAAAAGCAGTAGATAATTTGGACTTGTAAAGTCCTCCCATAAAACAAAGTCAAGGACACCTGAATGTTTTGCAGGAGACATGGTCTATCAATCTTCTATTCTGTGTCATATTCAGCAGGACCAGAACACTTCTCTAAAGCCATGACCTTATTGCATCTTGCTGGTTTTTCAAGCTTAAATGCCTAAAATGAGAACAATTTCCAATTTATCTTTCTTGAAGCAGTGAAAAGCAAAAATACTGAGCCTTATTATCCAGGTTTTTAAAGAATTTTGGTGGTCAATAAATCTGCAGAATTTCAAAATCTCATTTTAGGACTAATTTGGAAAGTATAGGTTATAGAATAAACCATTTTGCTATAATAAGACTATACAAGAATTCTACAGCTTCAGAATTTTATAAAATTAATGGCATTCATCCCTCAGGGACTGTAAAGGGCTGTTACCAAGTGCTTTAAAATGAATTAAGCTGAAGGAGGCAGCTGAACAACTTGCAATTCAAAGATTTATTTATTAGCTGTACAACACCCAAAGCAGGGACAGGAGCCCCTGTTTCTTTTACCTTTTTCTGGATATGTGACTTGGGAAGTTAGAAAGAAATTTCCCAGCCCACCCCTCTTGGATATTTGGATTGATAAACTGAACACAAAGAATGCCAGAAGGATTTTTGTGCCATGATGTCCAACTCGAGAGCATCAGCTCCCAGAACAGACAGCTCATACATTTCCAAAACCAGGGTGCACAAGAATGGTCTGATTTGGACTAGAGGGACATCAGTGGTAGGATGTAAAGCACTGAATTATTTACACTGAGAGTTTGACGAGATTTCATCCCAGAGTAGTATTTCTACACTTCTGTTCAGATGAGGAATTTTCCTTTTTTTTGAAGTCAAAGGGGAACAGGTTCAACTAAAGGGGTTTTTAAAATCTAAGAATCTCCTTCTCACTGCTCAGGTTTAAAGATAAACAGGATCAATGTTGACCCTGCAGCAGCTGAGGTTCATGACTGCATGTGTAATAAGTTGAAGCTAAGAGCCAGATGTCAATGAAGTCAACATTTTTCCTTGCTCCAGGGAAAAGGCTGATCACAACTAGAGAAAAAGATAGAGTCCATTGCCTGTTCAGTTTTAATAAAATGAAAAAAAATCTCTGGTTCTCCTTTTCCTCCCTCATACTTCTCCAGTTTTCTGTTTGAGAGTAATTGTTGAGAATTTCTGTTTCTGTTGTTGAGAATAATTTCAATAATTTCAATAATTCTCAATCTTCTATATTGAGAATTTATATCCCCATAGAACGAGATTCTATCTAATTTCACCCCCTATGCCTGAGAATACATGACAATAACTGTGGCACATGCTGAGTGACACAGTGTTTTGAATACATATGGAAACAAAACCAATACAAAATTAAAAATCCCAACAAACCGAGCAAAAAAACAATCCTACGCAAAAAACCTGGTAATGCATTTATTTCCTAATGCTCATGAAAAGCAGTATTGCCGTGCCTCAAGATTCTTCTCCAGTAGGTTAAGTTTTACCTGCCCCAATGACTCTTTCAATACGAATTCTTGAAGGATCAATCTCCTTGGCAAACTCGTGGACAGCAAGAGATGGGTCCTCATACGTGTCAGGATCTATGTATGTTTTGAGTCCTGGGAAATGTACTGCAAGAAAGAGAGAATAACAGGGAACAAGAACTCCTTGACATTCGTGCATTGCAACAACAGTTTTCTTTTTTTGTTTTTGATCAGACAATTGAAAGGACTGAAAATAATGTATTACATCTTCTAGGTTTAAAGTTTCTTAACCCAACAGCAGAGCTGCTCACTTGAAAAAGGGTCTGCAGAGACACCAAGCGAGGTGATACAATAACATGGGGAAAAGAAGGGCCTCAAAACAACAGTGATTCTTGCCAAAGCAGTTTATCTTCTCCTTTGCTGCTCCTTGAGCAACTGAGGCAATCTGTCCTTTACTTTGAGAACAGTTGTTTCTCATTCCCTCCTTTCATTTGGGAGTGGATGGCTGAACATCCATCCTGCTTTGCCAAACAGGTCAAATCTCGGAGTTCCTTTTCTCCCAGGATGAGTCCTGGAGGGCTCTGCTGCTTTGTTCTCTTCTGATCAGCTGCAGCAGCCAGAGAGCCAGGTGCAAGATGACAACACAAATATCCACATTCATTTTCAAGATAATTGCTGTCTGTTTCCCTGGAGATGGCCATGGTTGCAGTGGGCTGGTGCCAGACTGCTTTGGCAGGATCCAACAAGCTGGCATTTTCTGGCCCAGCTGATACCCCTTGTGCTCCTGAGCACAGCATAGTCAAGAACTTGGGCTGCTGCTTCTGGACTGTCTGGATGGGAATTCTTTCAGGCTGCTGCCATATCATGATTAAGGTCTGGAAAACTTTCAATCCATTATCAGAAGTTGATGCTAATAATCCACCGATTTTTCAGGATAAAAGGAGGCATCTGCAGCTGGGTCCAGAGAATCCCTTTCAGAAGAATGAAGCATTTCTCAGCCTTCTTTCTCCTGCCAGTCACCAGCTCAGTCTAACCCAGTAATCCCTCTTTATTCTTGGTTCTGTGGAGCACATATATGAGTAGAGACTTGCCCCTCCAGTGTGGTGCTGAGATCACTATAAACAAAAGGGAAGGCTCTGACCATGAAACACAGCCATCCTTTCCCTGGCCTGGAAAGCACTAAGTGAGGCTTTTTTAAAATTCAACCACTATCTCAGAGGCATATATCAAACTCTATAGGAGGAGGGCCTTTGTCTTCTTTTATTTTTTGGCCCTGTTTAGAAGCAGATGACAAGACATCTTTCTAAGCAGTGTGCTTTATGGGCAAACGTGCCCCTTTCCCTGACAGACACACACTTGGCCCAAAATACTGGGGCTACCTGGAAAAATACTTCACTTCTGCTAGTTTCTGTCTTCATCATTTACAGAGATGTTATCAAAATGGTGAAAGAATAAAGTCTGATACCTTTTGTGTAATACCATTTGAATAAAAAAAAAGATTGAAATCGCTATTCTAACAGAAAACAGAAAATAGTAAGGTAACTAATTTAAAGTAGGTAGCTAAACTAAGCTATATAAACTAATTACTGCCCATGAGAAATCACCAGGATTTTCTCTCACTGTACTGATCAGTGAGCCGAAACAGTGAGGAAAGACAACCAATTCCACTTCTTATTTCTTGGGTGGCTGGAAGTGTAGATCCCTAAATCCAAAGAGAACCAGATACAAATAAGTCATACAGTCACCAAGAGAGGAATTTTGAGGCAGAAATTCAGTACCCAGAACAACTGAGAATTCAAAGAAATATACCTGAAAACCTACTAAGTATTATTAGCTGAATACCAAAAAACCCTTTAATAACTGGAATAGATTTAGTGAAATTGCAAACAAAATTAAAGACCATTGATGATGCAGACAATAAGGAGTTATTAAAATGACCAGATTAAAGCATCAAGGGCAGAGTTGTTCAGAAAAGAGTGAACAGTTTTTTTCTTCATTTAAAACATGATATAGATAATATATATAGTGTTGAGCTACTTACAGTGTCCATTTTGCATATGAGCCCTTCTTTTCTCCTCAGATTTCATCTTGGCCTTTATGTACCACTGGCATCTTTCAAGAAAAACAAGTCAGGTTTTAAATAAAAGACTTGCCATGAACAAAACAGATGGGCACCAAGTTTTATCTGCAATTTTATGAAAGCCAAATTATTTGCTTTTGGAATAGATATTTACTTATGAATCTAAAGAGGGAAATACGCATGATGAACTACAATAGATTATACACAAAGAAAAACAGACCATGGTTGAATGATTAGCATGACAATGACTACCTGAATTGAAGTTTGATGTAATCCTTTTTTGTAAGTTTGACTCCTCCAAAGAATTCTGATATTTCAATAAATTATTACTTTCCTGCATTCCTGGTTGTGTACACAGGCCTGTGGTAATTAAACCTTATCCCATTAACTTTCATATGCAGTGGGTAAAATACCCTCTCATTTTCTTCATAATGACTTCACCATGTTGCATGAAAAAAGAAAATATTTTTTCACCTCAGGACCCCCTTTTCCTCTTTGAGTGGCTCTGTGCAGTTTGAGCTGCCAAGCACTGCCTACCTGCAGGGCTAAGAATGCTGATTTAGGGCTCACGTGGCAGGACCAACTGCTTCAGTGAAGAAAAACCAGAATATTTTCTCTTGGTCTTAAAGCTCTTTCTCACCCACTGAGCAGCCTAAAAATTACTGTTTAGAGGGAAGTATTTTGGTTTAAGGGATAGCAAAGGGTTGTTGGGGCTCTGGTGCCTGTGGAGAGCAGCAGTGCCTGTGAACGTGTGCTCTAGAGTACACACACGCAGCTCCAAGATCAGATTGAAAAAAAAAGGCTGTCCTTGGAGTGAACATTAACAGCATTATAAAATGAAATAAAAATAACTACAGTCAGTACATCCATACGAACAGTGGAGATCTGTGAGGAATGGGTGAACACACCCACATCATTTAAATGGTTTGTTTAAACTGAAACACAGTGGGACCAGTCACAAGTTCACTCACTGCTGCACAGGTGATGATGAGGAAATTTAGGGCAGAAACTCCTGAAGCTGATGTACCCTTGTGGAGGGAACGCAAACCAGCAGGTTCTCAGACTCTGGAAACCCTGAGACTGAACACCAGCTGCTGGTGATGCCTTCAGTTTTAGCTTTCGTATTTCCCAGATTCTGTGCTGCATTAGTGTATAACTCTGAACTGCACAGAAAGTGTAGGCGAGTTCTCCTCCAAGCTCAGGCACACACAACAACCCTTTTGTTAGTAATCCTTTAGTCAGTCACACACAGCAATCCTCTCCCAGCCCCAGAACCAAGGACCTGCTGCAGCCTCAGCCCCACAAAGTGCAAACATCAGTGAATGGAGGAGAGCAGCCTGGGAGGGTGGACTGCATCACCTAGGGCTGCAATTGGACAACGAACCCCAGATGGAAGTGGAGCAGAACTGATCCAAGTGTGAAACTCCTGACCCAGAGCCCATCTTGGGTGTAGCCCTGGCCGGGCTCTTGTCCTGCCCATGGTGCATCCTGTGAAGGGCTGTTAAAAAATCCCCACTTTATTCCTTTAACTCTGCCCAGTCTCTGCTCCAGGGATCCCATTCTTAGCACCTGAACAAGTGGTCTGGAGGGTGCCACCTGTCCAGAGCCCTGAACACAATTTCTTACACTACAAGTGCTTGCCCAAGGGAGCAGAGAAACAAGACTTCAACCTTACCCAACCATCCTAAACATACACGTGGCCCCAGAGCTTGACTGGAGAAGCCAGTGATTAATCACCAGCAGAGGAGTCTCCTCATTCCATGCCCATGCTGGCTGCAGAACAACCTCAGTCAGAGATAAGACTGAAGCAGACTGAGCTTGAACATCCCCTTTCCTGAAACTGACCCAAGACCCCAGCCCAGTGTTTTGAAGTCTCTGCTGCTCTCACACTGCTGTCTGCAGCTGAGAGCTGTGCTTGCAGCTTGCTGCTGCTGGAAGATCCCAGCAAAGGGCAGAGGCAGCTGCTCATGAACCCAGCCTCTCCCCATGGGATCAGCAGCAGCCCTGGCACTCCACAGCTCAGCAAGCTGCAACTCCAAACAGGCAAGAGAGCACATCTGTATGGTACCAGTCATGTTTTTCATGCTGAAATTTGCCTCCAGTCCTAGAGTAAATTGAGTATTTTTTCAAAATTTTCTTGTTCTGTCTTCTGTGGGGCATGCTCTTATCACTGCATTTAAGGAGCACTTCAAGATGAGTTCCTGTCTTATATAATTGAAATGGTCCCATTGAGTAAGGCAGTAGAAAGCTAAGAGAATCTCTGATATTCTTAACACTACAGAACAGGAAAGAGAAACACTGTAAGAAACCCATTCCGTTTTTTATTTTCATTCCCGAGTTTAGTGATTTTTTCCTAAAGGAAGCATTTGAGCTGTTTCAGGATTCCACATACAGATTCCACGCAATCATTTGCTCTGGTAGTTTGTCTAAATAATTCCTCTCTCTTATGAAAGATCCTACTGTTTGTCACCTTCTGTAGTAATTGCAGGAATATTTACTTAGCCTCTGAGGTTATCTAAGGCCACAATATGTTCCAAGATTAACTGCCCTCATTACCTTTACCAGAATGTTACATTTAACTGCTTTTATTATTTAGCAGAGAGCATTACTTCATATAATACAGCATAATTCATAGAAATATGGCAGCTACTGAAGGGCCATAGTTAGTTGCTGGGGTATTGCAAATAAAACCTCTGGGCTGCACTGATAGAACTTCACTTTATCTTTGAATTAGAGGTAATGCCATACCAAAAAAACAGATGTGTAATCATAAATCTAAAAGTGATACCTGAGTAGTTGATACCTGAGTAGTACACTCTGAAGTTTTGTAACTGACAGGTATGAGATTTTGTAAAATACAGTGAGGGGATTTTTTAGTTATTTTTATTTTCCTTGTAATGTAAGAGCCTTGAGGGTGCAGGAAGTACACTGTATTTTAAAATTATAACTCTGCAGGCAAAAGGTCCAGAAACTTATTTCTAAAATATCCAGACTATTTCCTGATTTCACACAATTTCTTATCTCCCCACACTCTGTCTTTATGAAAAACAACACGTACAAAAGAACTGTATGACAGTGCTGAACAAAGAGGATATTCCACCATGTCTAACCCTAACTTTAGCTCTGAAAATGAGGTGTAATGACTTAAATATTATTCTTAACTTCTTCACTTTGGGTGGGACTACACCAGGACAGAGTTTTAATTACCTGCCAGTGATGAGGAAGAACAAAGTGAGGATGACCAGGAGAGTGAATCCACCCACAGCAGCCGTGGCAATGACAAGGATTTGTCCCTGCTCCGCAGCCATATCAGAAGCTGGAAGAGAAGCACAGAGAAAAGAGGTTGATGCTCCATCCATCACCGGGGGATTTGGTAGAATGGCTGAAATCATTGCAGTGGTAAATGCTGCAATTTCCTTGGTGCTTGGCAAGGCCATGGGATGGAAAGGTGTCCAAAGTGAGAACCCAAACCCAGCAAGGAGGAGGGCAGGAGATGTCTGCAGGAGTGTAAAGGGAGGATGTGTCACTAGCACACACTTGCCATTTACTCATTTTGAATATGACAGGATTTTGGACATAAAATTGTCTTTTCTTCCTCAGCTTTATTTCTCTTAATCTTGCACCTAGTTCAGAAGTTCCCGGCACGCCCCTGTCCCAGTGAAGTCAGCAGCAGTGCTGGGAGTGTGAAGATACTGAACTGGGCTCAGGAGGAAGCAAAACAAAAACCTCACACCTAATGTGCAGCTTCACACATTCCTCAGCATGTCTGCTGTTCAGTTTCACTGCCACAAAATACATGTCATTTATCATAATATGCCTTGGTGATTAGCAAATCTATAGTTGATAAAAAAAAAAAAACTTATGCCTCTTGTTTTTCTCTCTGCTTCTTGTAAAATGTTTAATAGCTAAAAAAGATCACCTGAAACTATCCAGTTGCTGGATACTTCCTAATTGTGTTAATTTATTTTGTATAATATTAAATCATTACACTGAGAATTTACCTACTTACAGTCCAGGTGGTCCTTACTGTCCAAGTTCTACATGAGCAGAAAAAGAATTAGGCTCATCTTTTTTTTGCTCTGTCTCCTGTCTTGTGACTCTAAAGTCTTATTTGTTAAACTCTGTTACACTTGAACATCCACACCATGTGACATTTACCCAAATCATACTATTTCCATGGGAAATAAAATATTGTTTTCAAAGAAGAATAAATAATTCTACTCAATGCCTTCTGAAAAGGGACTAGTTTTTACAACAGGGAAGCCACTTGGATTTGGCAAACTCGCAGACTGTCCAATAAGCAAAACCTGCAGCTTTCTTTAGGTGTGAGGTGCTGCAAGCTCAGGGGAATCTCCTGTGCAGAGAGCTGAGCAGGCAGTGTTCTCTCCCTGGCAATGCACACACTGCTGCCCAGGCCCCACCAAACGCTGGCTCCCAGAAAAGCATTTTCCTGCTCAGCAGCATTTGTGTGTGGCCCTGTAAACCAGCTTGGTAAGAGCAGCACAGCCAAGAAAAAGAATAGGAGCTTACGCCAAATTTTCAGCAAAACCAACTTTTTTTGATTTCTGCCATCAGGTTTCTGTCCAAATAATTTGATGGAAGCATGCAGAGGCAGTAAATTACAAGGCATTCAGTACCTGTGGTCAGACAAGTTACATATACACGTCTTCCAATAAATGATGGAGCAAATGTTGAGTGAACAGTTAAATGATATCTTGTGATGCTGTGGGAGTGGACTGCAGCTCTGTGTTACCTTCCACAGGCTTCGTTTAGTTGGAAGATGCAATATAACAAGTGCCATGCCACACAGGCAACAATGCAAATGCTGACTACAATTCCCAGACTAGTGGGAGTTGTGCTAAATGTGGCAAAGATGATTAAAATCAGGCATGGTTTGCAGCTGTCCACAGAGAAGGTTTCAGGAGTCCTTCTTGCCCATCTCTGCAGTGGAAAGGACAAACTGCAGCTTTCTTTTTGTTTTTAATAGGAAGAAGATGTGTGCAAAAAGAGTTAATTCAGCAGGAGGAAAGCAAAACAGAAGCTCAAAATTACCAGCAAAAAAATTAGTTGTCAAAAGAGAAATAAACTGTGATTTTTTTTCAAGAGACATTCACTGCCAAGGCAACAACCCAGGGGCCTTCCTGGTGCAAATGCAGGGGCCAACTCCATGGCTCAAAGGAGCAGCTGCAGCTCTTGAGATGAAGATGTGATGTGTCCTGATCATTTCAGGATGGAGCTGCTGTTTTTTGCTGTTCTAGCTCAAACAGAATCCAATCTACCCCTTGAATAACATACATTTTTCTATCAGGAACCAAAGTCACATTTAGGAAGGAGAGAAATTGTGGATTCCTTTACTTCTTTCTGCCTGTAAGCAATATGATTTTCAGTTGAGACTGTAAGAACTTAAAAAGTGATATGTTTCTCTTGTTTGTATTTCACATGCCAGAGTCAAATACATTAGCTTTTTTCTGTTTTTTTCTCTGTGTGTGTGTGTGTGTGTGTGTGTGTGTGTGTGTGTGTGTGTGTGTAGTTAAATCACTACAAGGTGCTTTCAAGCCTGAAACTTCCAGATGACCCTAATTTACTTGTCAGATAAAAATGTCAAATGACAGACAAGAATAATTGGAAAATGTGAACTTGTTAAAAACTGACAGAGAAGCCTGTAAGGCAAAATGATGGAAACAGCACATGCAGGTTAAAGGTTCCACAGAACCTATTTAGGCTGTGAGAAGACACTAATCAGAGACTCTCTATACCAAAAACTTTACAGCATTTTGCTATTCTAAATTAAATTCTGTGTGTGTCTCAACCTCTCTGCTCTTGTCTCATTTCTCCAGCTTTCTCTTAAGGCAAAGTTCAAGTTGTAAATACAAAGAGCTTTAATTGTTTCTGTTGTGCACGTTCTTGAATATTTTTTGTCACTTCCTGGTTTTCCTTCCTTATTTTCCTGTGTATATTGTATGTGTTTCTCCTTGGAACTTCTTGATTATGCAAGACAAACTCAGTTTAAAAAACAATGGCAGGTTGCAAAGTCAAGCAAGTTCCTGCCACCTCATTTCATCTCTTTGTCTGTTCATTTGAGAGTGCTGCATCTAATCCCAAAAGTACATGGCATTTTTTCCCAGAATCTCATTTGTTGGACCACCTGGCCAACATTCCTATAGCTAAAATCAATATTTTGCTGTGTCTGCACTGTCCAGGGCATCTCAACTTTATCATAAACCATGAGCAGAGCTTTGCACCCCTCTAACTGGGCTCAGCCTGGTACTATGTCTCATTCTCTCCACCTGTCTGCTCAGTAAGTTCATTTGGACAGAAAACAGTTTAAAATGAGTAGCTAAGCCAAGGAAAAGGGGGGATTTATGACTTCTCCAAGGTGTTTCAGTAGTATACTGCAATGCTTGGGTGGCAAAACTCTTCAAGCACATTTTACCTGCAACTGATGTGATCAGTCAAAGGGATTTTAAAAGTGCAGCATTGATTTTATATGCACCCGGGAGCTGTAATTCAGGTAAACATCTCACTGCCATTGCTCCTCATGCTCAACTCATGTTCTATGCTTGAAATGATGCTTAAAGTTTCTAGCTGCACCATTCCAGCTTCCTTGCTTAACACCCTGCCCAGAAATCCCTTCTGCATTCACCCTGGTGTCAGTTCTGCCCCCATAATCCACTTTTTGCATCCATGCCCTGTATCATCTTCTCCCTGGGTTCTTCATCCCGATGTTTGGAGGAGGAGCTGCACTTGCCCTCCCCTCTGAGCTGAAGGGAAATATCCTGAGGCTTCCTCATTTCCTCACTGGGCACACTGGAAGAAATGGTGCAGATGTTTTAGTCACAGTGCAAGAGGCTGAAAACCAGAGGGAACATTTCAGCTCCTCTCTTTCCTTGAGCAAATTTCTCCCAAACATTTTCCAGGTCTGTGTATAAAAGGGCTGGAAGCCCTGCTGACAGCTCACTTCTGTCCATCATCCACATCTCTTGGTTATTTTACTCTGACATCTCTCAGGCCCAGAGCCTCCACTGCCTGAAGGACATGGAGGGACAGAAGGAGAGCCAGACTGACAGCAGGGTGTGCCTGTGGGACAGAGCAGTGGGGACAGGGAGCATTGAGGCTCCAGCACACAGCAACAGGCTCACAGGGAATTTACAGGGCATGGTCAACAGCAGTGCTGAATAGCAATGGGGAAGGAAAACACAAAGGCTCACTGGGGCAATCTTTCAAGGGGCTCAGTGAAAATGCAGCTCCTGTGAGCTGGGGGACTCCAGTCCCAGGGGAAAGGAGAAGGCAAAGGATGCTGATCTTCAAAGGGACTGCCACCAGCACAAGAACATAAAACTTTTTGGTGTCTATTCACTTGAAAAGCTTTTTTCCAGGTGTTTTCCCCTCGAAAGCCTGTGCAGGGACTTGGAGATCCAAACAAGGATGTAGTTCTTGTTTAGGAAATGCAGAGGAAAAGGGAAATCTCTGGGTTTTCTGGATACATACACTACTGCAATCAGACCAAAATTAAGTGTGAAGAGAAAATGGCTAAAAGTATTAAACACAGCAAGGAAATACATAAGGATTAAAATGAGCCATTCTTTGGTATCCAGTGCTGACTAATACTGAATGAGGCAGAGGTGGGCAGAGATCCACCAAGAAGTTTCTAAATATGAGATGTGTGTCACCTGATTTGTTTTGTTTCAACAAGGAATTCAGCTCACGAGTGTCAAAACACAAAACATTGTAAAAACCCCAAAAATCTCCATTTTGCATTGGTATTGCAACATATTGCCTAAAAATCCTTGGGATGGCATCTGTGCCATGGCATGGAGCAGGGCATGTGCCTAAACCAGCAGTGGACCCGCACTGCACTCAGTGATTCAGGACTCTTCTCTTGGGCTTTGGACTTCTGAAAGAACAGAGTTACTTCTGGTGGCAAACCCAAAAAAGCCTGATTTGAGAATAAAAAGTTAAAGGTAGATTTTGTGGATGTGGGAAGAGGGAGAAGAATGTGAAAATTCAGCAGAATTTTCTGACAATACACAAAAATCACCATCTGAGACTATGGTAAAGAAATTAAAGTGATCGATCCATCAACACTGGAGTTTCAGCCAATTACTTTTTCACAGTCTTCAACTTTATAAAACACCTAATCAGGTATTCCATGAGCATTTCTGAAACTTTTAGGGGTTTTTTTTGTTAATAATTTAAAATATACAAAGTCTGCATTGCTTTTGGGTTAAATATCATCATGTATTCATATTTATCACTCTTTTCAGCCCAAGCACAAGTCCACACTGCATAAATGCTACTTTGTCCCTTAGGTCCCTTCCAGAACGAGGCAACCAATCTACTTTCCGATTATTTTTTCCTAATGATGAGAAGGTTGACAAGAAAATACCCTTGGTTTTAGAAAAAGCCCTGCTTTGGCATAAAAACTGCCTAAAAGCTGTAAATTGTTCAATATTTTACAAATTCCTCTGGGCAGAATGACCTCTGAGATAATGAAAGAAACCACTTCTCTAGGAAAAAAAGAAAAAAAACCCCAACAAAACAACAAAACCAACCAACCAAAAAAGGTATTCCAGAAACACCTGGTTAGAGAAGGGAAAAAAAATCACCAGAGATGGTAACAGAGATTAAAGCAGTTCTGCCCCAGGAAAAATGTTTTTTTTTATTGTCAGAAAACATTTTATTTTCTGTTAGGAAGGACCAGAGTGGTTTTTTGGTGACTCAGACAGCTGGTAATTCTGACAGAGAAAAGCAGGAACTGCAAGTGAGGTTTATGCTCCAATTTGAAGTGGCAGCTGTGCGTGCTGGAGTGGATGAGAACCTGCCAGCTCCGCCAGGAGCGTGGTGCCTGTAAGGTGCTCAAAGAGAGGGACTAAAGGGGCACCAAGAGTCATCCCAAGTGGTGGCTGCTGTGCTCTGACCTCATTTCTCAGGTGCAGCCTCAGAGCTTCACAGGGGCAAGAAATGCCTGTGAGAATCCATCCCTCCATCCCTGCCTCCTTGAAGAAAATTCTTCTGGCTACTACCTGGCTTCTACAGGTAACTGCATTTCCTATCACAAAACAAACACAGATTTCGCTCCTTTGGATGCTGCACTGGTTTGTCTTTGCAGCAGGGAGGAGAGTTCAAGAGCAGAACTGCCCAGGCTGTGCCTGCCTGGGTTCATCACACACAGGTAATCAATCAGTACTTTGCTACAATTAGTCTATTAAGGAAAACCCCAAATTTTGGATTGCTTACTTCACCACTATCTCTTACCAAACCCTGCCAACACCCCAGCAGGGTAAATGGAATATCCCTTACCTGCAACTGCTCTGGGAATTCTTCCCTGCTGAAACCTGTTCAGCTGGCAGAGAGCTGAAGGAGGATACAAGCTAAGGCAAATTAATGAGGATTTTTATCAAATATGTGACTCACAGTATTTTTTGCTATTTTCATGAGAGTGTTGGTTGATAAATTTTATGTGCACAACACAGACTTTTAAAAACACTGTTCTTCCCAGCCTTCTCATGAAAACTCTTTTGAGTTAATTAAAGTTAATTAAACTTTTGAGTTAATTAAAATCTAATTGAAAGTCCACAAAAAAGTAATTGCAAAAGTGGGATTTTCACCAAGTAATTTGTTTCTAGTGAGGAGAGATGGAGGGAGATGCAAAAGGCTTAATATTATTTTGTATCTTTCAGAAAAAGTGCGGAAAACCTATACTAAAAAAATTAGAAATTTTTCAGCTGAGCTGCACACCGCCAGAATAGTAAATGATGAAGAGAGAGAGAGATTCCTTTACAGCTGGCCTAGGACTGGTCTGTAAGACAGATGATGCCAGCCAGGGTGAATTAACATTTACGGCTACTGGCAGAACCAAGCAGCCCAAATCTCAACACAGCTGTCCCAAGTCTCTCTGTGTAAATGGTAGTCAGCATCTCGAGATACTGACAAAACCACCCCTGTGTTCTATTTATTCTATTCCTATGTGAAACCATGTACTGGTTTAGACAGCAAGTGCTTAGACATAGAAGTACAAGAAATCAGAATTATTGGGAGATAAGCTGTCTTAGGTCTGTTTATGGCATCATAAACAGATTTATTTTTCCAGTTTATTTCGGGTTCAGCTTTGATGTTATACTTCACCAACGATGCTAAAATGAAGCTCAGGATGCAGCCCAAGGGCCAGTGCCCTGTCCACTGGGAAGGAGAGGTGGGGCTAGGAAGGAGGAAGGGAAATGTCACTGTCCGGAGATTGCCTCAGTACCAGCGAGGGAAATGGCATTAGAGCTAGAGCCTTCCTGATTTAGGTGGGCAAGTGGCATTTCCACAGCATTAAACCTCATAGAGGTTTAAATAGTATTTTCTTTATACATGAATTAAGCTTCATATTTATTGCACCAGAAGACACAAGCAAGATCTACTGAAATTCTTGAAAGCACCCAAGTGCTCAACTCCTATTCAAACCAATTGGTTTAAGTACCCAGAAAATTTTAGAAAGTCCAATTAGGCATTAAGCACTTGGAAACCTATCTCTGATTGATTTTTGAAAGAGAAGTTAAGAAGCAATAAAAATGGAACACAAATCCCTGGGTGCTCTTGGAAGCACTTAGAAAGTTCTGAGTCTGTACATTAGCTTCAACAACTTGAATTCTAAAACACTAATGAAAAACATGGTATATATAATTGGCTAATTAAAGTAATTTAATTAATGAATGTTTTAGTGTTGTATCTACTACACTAATTTTCTCTCAAATACATGTAAATGCTTTTTTCTGTGTTTCTTTGAACATGGAGGGTAACACATGACAAATATAAAATTGTTCAGAATGTGAACACACACAAAGCCTTTTTGCATATGGTGGAGGAAGGCTTCTTGCTTCTTAGTGCCAAACTTAGAGGGTTTACTGATTGATGGAAATGCATATAGAAGTTTTCAGTTTGTTATTTGTGCAGTCTGGGAGCACTGACCACTACAGAGTGAGGGGTCCATCACTGGGAGCTTGTGTGAAGCTGCTGGACTTAGGGAAAGCCTGGCTAAGGGTATTTCTAGATGTCAAGAGGCAGGAGTTCTGTAAGGAAAGAAAGGATCAGAGAATCCCAGAGCCTCTTAGCTTGGAAAGGACCCATAAGGACTTGTATTAAGAGAACATTCCTTCAGCTGCAGCACTAGGCTGACATTTCTAGGTGTTGTTGTAAACCCAGAACTGTGAGTCTGAGGCTTGTTTTTCATCACATAGCACCGGTCATTTTGTGATAAACAAATGGTATGGGTTCAGCCATTCGAACTCCCAATGTCTCACTGCTTTAGAATTAGATGCTACTTCTATTGTATTTACTTTTTTTTTTTCCTTCAGTGAAACTTACTTTCATCTCCAGTTTCAAATTCAAACTTCTGGCTATAGCCGCTGTATCCTGCTGCCGTCCTGACTCTGATATGAAATATATACTTGGTGGCTGGCTTGAGACCTGTGATGATAACACTTGGAGCCTTGGACCTTGTGGAGGAATAGCTGAGCTGCTCATGCTCCTGAGGGACAAAAGAGGGAAGAAATGATATCAAGTTGAGTTGAACAATCTTTGCAAAAATGATATAACAGAACTGAAGCTCCATATTCTTCTCATGAATGTAAAATGTGTTTATAAAAGGAGGTGCGGGTATGGATTTCTGCATTTTGGTTTTGTGCTATAGTCAGAATGTATGATATGGCCTTGGCTTTTAGATTTCAGGTCTTTTGTCTTTAACCTTGCATACAGACAAGTTTTTGTGACTCGGGTTAGCAACCAACCCAACCGCAGTCCAACCAACATGAATTAGTACAAGACTACATTCACAGAAGAATGGCAACTAGAATGGAAGCTCATCATTTTGGCACAATGGACAAACTAGGAGGTCAGTAAACACTACCAAGCTGTGAAATAAAGATGTGGGAGTATTCAAATGCCCGCTACTCACTTCTACCCGCAGGTAGTGCCAAAATGCCGGCGCTATCCGTGGGTAGACCTGTGGGTAAAAGAAAATAGGAATTAACTTTTTCTTTAAAGCCTGTCAACTTCGAGCATGGTTCAGCTGCTTGGCTGCTGCTGAGCTCAGTGTCTCTTCCCAGGTAGTTGTAATGTTTCATACATGGGATTCACTTTGAAACTCTGTAAGGAGAAACACTCTGTGCAAAAGTCCCTGTTGATGTCCTGGCAGGTGATCCCAGGCAGCTGCTGACAATTCCTGAGTCTTACAAAGACCCCTGAGCATTATGGTCTCTGGGAATTACCTGAGATAATTCTCAGGTCTCTGGGAATTACCACTGAAAACCAGCTGCGCTAGGACGGAGAGCAAAAATATCAATTTCTGTGCTCTAACTGACTGCTGCTTTGCTTGGCAGGTCTTGGATGACAATTTACATGAGAGGATGACTTGAAAGAAGAACATTTATTCCCTGCCATTAGTTATTTGATAAACGAATAATGTGTAATAATTTCTGTGCTGCCTTAAGGCTAATTTTGCCCCCTGGGAGCAGGACTTGTCTCCAAGCTGAGTAGGAATGTCCTTGGCATGTGTTCAACAGTCCAGCTGTGACACCCACAGGGCACCGTGGATCTTTTATTACACCACAGTGACATCCGAGCAGGTCTGAGTTACTCAAAGGGTGCTTCCACCCTGTACAGAAGGAAAAACTACTTTACAGAAGAGATACAACCAGGAGAAGATCAGGTTTCAGTCAGATTCTGTTGGACTTTTAACTTCTTCTCAGCAATATGCATGCAGTTTTTATATAGAACAATCAGTTTTTATGAAACATGCTGAGTTAACTTCAGCCACGTGTAACAAATGCACAGGGCAGCAGGTGGATCGCTACTCCCACAGCAGGAGTACAGGGAGATGGCTGAGAAAACCAGATTAAAAAACAAACACACAGAAGCAACCTAATGAATCTGATAAGGGTAGGAGCAGGAGGAAGGCAACAGTGATCAATATAAAAAACAACTGCATTTCACTTGTGCTTCAAACAGTGGGAATAACTTGAGAAACTACAGTAAGAAGATATATGGATTTTTTCTACAGCCTGTTACCAAAATCTGAAGCCGTGAGGAGCATGTATTTAAACTGAAATAATAGGATAAAATGTACATGCAATCGTATGGATGGAGACTATAATTAATACACCACCTAATTACTTCTTTAAGTAAAGACTTCTTCCTATTACTTGAAAGGTTGAAACTTCGCTTTGAACAGATTAGTGAATTTTAGACATCCTTTAATGCATTTCAGAGCATGCCTATTTTCTTCTGATAAAAAGCCTACTTGTTTGAGTGATAGGTGGAGCTTGCTTTCTGATTAAGCTTACATGACTTCCTGTGAATGAAAGATCTTGGAAATCTTCACTGCAGATTGTGTACCCAGGAAATGCATGTTTTCTACAGTAAATTCTTTCTGTAGAATTTCTAAATTTCTGTGTAACTTAGAATTCTGTAGAATTTCTAAATTCTTGCTGTGTAGTTTCTGAATTTCTACAGATATTACTATAATTCAAAGTGCTCTGTCATGGCCCATAGATGGGCAGTGACTTTATGCTCTGGAAATTTTTATTTAGACTCTAAGCACCTAGGGAATTTCACTGTACAATGCAATAGTTTCAAGCCATTTCTTTTCCCTAGACTACCTTACTGCTTGAAATCAAGTGTGAGCATTTAACAATGTAGTTCTGCTTCTGAACTGCTGGAGAGATGGCAGAAAAAACTGATGGAATTGTAAAAAGAGATAGAGTCCTTAAGAGGAAGACGGAAACAGAAATTTTGTCAAAAAATCAGCAGAGATTCCCCAAGGTCCAGTGCCAAGATTTACTCCCTGAACCCTGCAGAACAAGTCCATCCAGCAGCAGCAAAACGTGGGGATGACTTTTGAGAAAGAAACCATCTGAGCTCTGCCTCTATCTATCTATCTATCTATCTATCTATCTATCTATCTATCTATCTATCTATCTATCTATCTATCTATCTATCTATCCATCCATCCATCCATCCATCCATCCATCCATCCATCCATCCCTGTATCTAAGTATTACATGTTCTTGCAGGCTCACCACTGCTTCTGTGACATACATTTAGAAACACTGCTCCACAGCCAGGGTGCACAGGTGGGCAGCAAACACAATTCATGACCTGCAGCTGCTGAGAGACAATGAGCATGGCAAGGGCTGTGCTGGCAACATTCCATCACCAAAACGGGTCCCTCTGCGACCAAGGGAACCTCCTGAGGGGCAGCCATTGCTGCCTGTGCCTTCTGGAAGCTGTTCTGGCCACCTCCAGGGCCTGTCTGGCTCACTGCCTGCTCACCTGGGATTGCCTGCAGGAAGCCCTGGAGGGTCCCTCCCCATGCCCTCCCCTATCCTGTCCTTCTGCAGCCTCTCGTGCCATCCATCCCACAGACTGAAAAAGGGTACCTGGCACATGGGGAAGGGGCCAGGCCCGTTACTGAAGAGAGGAAAGGGAATCTGGCACCTTAGTTTAAGAACACGCTTCAGGAGCTTGAGGAAAAAGTTGCTCAAGAAACCGAAGACAAAATTATTCATAGCTGGAAACTTCCCAGGACTGGAGTGTTTTGCATGAAGAATTCAGCCGTTTAGGTCTGGATTCACAGATAAGAGAATTCTCCAGAGTGGATGTTCTGCCATTATTCCATTTTCTCGACAGCTGATTTGCAGCCTGGAAAGCCAGGGCTTCTCACAGAGGTGCAGGAGGGGGATCTCCAAGCTGGCCACTCCTGGCACCATCCTTCCCAGGAAGGTTGACGATGGACTCAGAACAAAAAATACCTTTCTAGTCTGCACAGAAGCATGGGATGCTTAGTATTATTCTTGCTATAGACCATGAGCACTCACTTCTGCAGGGATTCTGTGTCAAAAAGTCTATTTTAAACGGAAGGACTTAAATGTACTTCTCGGATGTCAGTGCATGCCTTTCCCAGATCCTGCTTTCATGTTGTGGCAAAATATAGATATATATCAACCCACTTGTCATGTAGCCTATTCTCCATCAAAAGGAAGCATGGTTTTGTGTGCTAGAAGGATCTATCTCTGCTGATAGATTTCTGAGCTAGACAGTGACAGAATCAATGGGAAAGGCCAAGGACTACATTTATCCTGTACTTGATAACTACAGAGGGCTACTACAAAATCTGCAAAATAAAACATCAGCTTAATTGATATGGCTGTATCTCCCATGGCACACAAGGATAAAAAAAATAATATCTAATTGGTCACTATGGATGGTTCAGTGTTTATAAAAAGAAAAGGAACACAAGAACTGCTCTGATCCTTTTCATCAGAGCAGCATTTGTGATGCAGAGGTGGCAAAGGACTCACAAGAAGCAGTTCTGAGAACACAGGGGCTGAGGGGATAAACGTGAGTTAAAGGAGTCTGTCCAATATAATCTACTCATAGAACTACAAGACACAATCTGATACAAGGAAATTCATAAGACCTCTTCCATAGCCTACTGCAAATTTATCTCAGTGAAATCTGTAATTAAAACATAAATATAACCCAAATGCAAGCTATGCCAATGTTATTACACAAAGTGAGACTAAGTCTATCACCACCTATCCAAGTTGAACAGAATGATGTTATGAACTTTGAAAATGCTATCTCTGTTTCTAAGGAAATTGTATTTGTCTTTGTTTGTGTGATTCTTCTTGTAAATGGCCTCAGTTCTGATTAGGAGGGAGAGCATTCACAAACCCATGACAGTCTGTGCAAGAACTGGAAAACACTTCAGAATGCAATTCTTCTTTGCAGCCACCTCTGCCTATCTGAATCTGTATCTATCCAAATTTCACACCTGGCTTTATAGACAAGGCATTTTTTCATATCTGAAGAAACAGACTGGCTGAGTGAAAGGCACAATGCTGCTCACAGACAACTCCATTTAATGGAGCAGCACCATCATAGCACAAATATCCACAAAATATTTCTGCAGTGCAGCAGCCAATATGCACATGTTCTGTTACTGGCATGATTAGGAGCATTTTTCTCACATACTTAAAAGAAAGGGGATTCCCCCAAGAACATTACCAATTGTAAATACACAGATAAACTTTCACAGGCTACCCTTGTGTGAACAAATTGCTCTGTAATCCTATCCCCACCTTAGTGCAGAGGAAAAGAACACAGAAATGAAGACTTTGTGGAAATCTATAAGAAAAATATTGATAAAGGCTAACCAAAATGTGATGACCTTTAATCAGTTTAGACTCCTATGGCAATCAAAGAGTTTACATTCTGATGTTATAGGGGAGAGAAAGATTATATATCTCAGTACCTTTAGTGGAAAAAAAATAAAAATCAATAGAAATTAAAGCTGAAGTGCTGAATATTGCTTGTACAGCTGAAATAACCTTTAAAAGATTAACTTTACCAGTAAAGCACTGATAAAATCCTGGCACTTTCAGGCATACAAGATTTGTCACCATTAATATCTGAGTGGCAAAAAGACACACAGCTCTAATAAAAATAGTATCAGTCCTTAGTTTAGCAATTTAGGAAGATAACAAAATATAATTTTGTATGTTTTAGAATATATAATAGGTGCTATATACTTTTAGTCTACCTTATTTTATGAACGACAATGGAGGTATTCAGCTCATTTAGTGTCATGAGTAACAAAAATCTTCTTAAACTGACCCTGGGGAAAGGGATTTCCAAACCTCCTGCCAGCTGAAAGAGACTCATTGTACCCACAACTTCCAAGTGTGTGTGTGCACAAAGAATCCAGGGAGAGCAACTGAATTTACTATCAGCTGTTTGCAAACACATTTTCTAGTTTATATCTATTGTCCTGCAACATGAAAATTCTGTATTAAGCCACATAATCCTGCCTGGTCTTTTCAGAGCACTGTTATTTAACTGAAAGAAGCACAAATAGAGATTAAATCTATGTACCACATGGACTTTATCCTGTACACTGAAGCACAATGTCAAAACTGAGTAAGTACCACATTGAAGTAAAGAAGATTTGGAGCTCATGCTTCAGGCACAATAAATCTTAAATAAGAACACCAACAATAAAAAAAAGAAATTTTTATGCGGCCATTTGGTCACATCTTTCCTCTTTCCTAGGTACATCTGTCTAAGGAACACACACAGTGTGACCTGCAGGGTCCCACACCATTATTTTGAAGGAATGACCATGATTCTGAAGACAGCAATTTTTGCTGATCACGGCTCTAGTCCACTGTGCAATGAAATCTCCAAATTCTTCCTTACTTTTCCCACAGGATCAGCTATGTTGGTACTCCACAGTCACCTGAACTTCAATGCTGTGCTAGCCACTAGGGTAACACAGGAGTTAAGTACTAGGTATAGTCATTAACTGATTATTCAGTTCAAACAGAATCTATTAAAGGCAAATCACATCAACCGGAGTTTGTACTTACTCTCTGTGATCAATAAAAACAGAGTTCCCACAGCTCTAATTTATGGAAACTGCCTCTGCTTTAAAGAGCCTATATTCCTCTAAGGAATAAATTCCCCCCAATTATTCTAAGAAAGTATTTTCTTTCCTTACAATAAAATACTTCCATAATAAAATTTATGAACACCTGTTGCCTCTAGTGATAGCACCTTTGACACCTTACACAGATTGTTGTAGGTAAGGATTAATTACACTGAAATCAATAAAATTAACCACACCTGTGGAACTCAGTGTCTGTCTTTGAAAACTTCTTTATGTCCACTAATTAATGTGTGATTTTCTCCTAGAAAACTATTTTGACTTCCATCAATTAACAGGAATGCTGGCAGAAGATATTAGAGAAGACTTAAAGGTCCAAAACTGTATTTCTAACATTAATTACTGACTACAATCTGATTGACAGAATTAGGTAAGTTTTTACTGTAAGATGGAGTGATAAGAAAAATTACAACAGGAGAACTAAAAGATAACCATTCAGGTTCTTTAGAAAACATTCTTCCCAAAAATCTGCTGTGTCTGGTTTTCAGCTGAACCACAAACTTGAGGTAAATTTAGAGGAGTGATTGCAAAGGCCTGAGAACCACTCTCAGCTAAGTAGGAAACTGTGGCAGCACAAAAGCAGAGAAAAGTGCCCTGAAGTGGCTCAAGGGTTTGCTTCAGAGGATAAATCTGCAGCGCTCAAAGGCATCAGCCCCTTCAGTCTCTGCCTTCCCTCCTCATCAGTCTGAGAGCAACACTCTGAGCTGAAACACTCACGGGCCCTTCTCCTGTCGGGCCGTTCCATATTTTGTATTTTGATTGCCTGTCACTCAGCCCATCACTTTCTCCACATATAAAGTGAAGCTGTCAATGTGAAAAGGGGAAGAACTGATAACCAATCATAAAGAAAATACAGAAAGGTCAAACCCCTGACAAACTTCCTTTTAATTGGATTATATACTCAGAAAGGCAGAAATGAGTTGATGTGAGGTGAACCGTGAAAAGCAGCAAATTAAATGAGGAGAGAGATGAGGACAGGGAGGCTCCAAGTGTTAAAATTCTGGGAGCACAGAGAGGTGAGGGGTTCACAGCTGGGCCACGTGGGACTGCCAGGTGTGAAGGTAGAGACAGGACAGAGCTGATTGTGCTGACAAGGAGATTAAAATGAACTAAAACTAGCCTGAGCCTTAAGTTAGGGATGGAACAGAGTGCAGTGTAACCAAGGCAGCTGCAGAACATAGCCTGAGCTGTCAGACAAGCACAGATATTAAATCCCATCCTGCTGGCCCTAATGAGCTACTGTGAAAAGAGTTTGCTAATTAAAAATATTTACCAGTGAAAATTCCTGCACCAGGATCTCCAGAAGTCTCTCCAACTTCTGCATATAAAAGTGCCAACCTCTCCAGCTGCCTCCAAGATTTTTCTTGTTTTTCATTCATTTTATTTCCCAGCTGGAAAGAAACAGGAAGCTACTGCAAGCACAGCTTAAATCTCTGATGTTAAAATTCAACTCAAGTGGTACTCAAAATTCACCTGAGGACAGTAAAGCACAATTTCTCCTGGGACACCTAAGGCTAAGGTGTACTCCACAATGATGGAATAAAGCTGCTGACTGGAGAGAGAGCTGGTGCAGGCTGGGAGGTGTCTGGGACTCCTTTCTGTGATGTCCAGCCCATGGTTGTCCCTGAGCCATGGGCTGAGCAAGTTCAGAGCCCACAGCTCTGGACAGCTTTGCTTGTGGCCTCCAAAATATCCCTAGGCAACAAGTTTAATTACAAACTGTGCTTAAAAAATACTGTGGTGATTCTTTTCTTCAAATCCACTTCCTGACTATTTTATTGAATATACTTGAGTTTCTCATCAATAGGAAATAGTGAATAATAATCAATATCAGTAATTTGTTCAGCCGGTTTAAATATCTCCCTGTGTACACCATAGAAACAAGTCTTCTAGTTACATGTGGGAAGTAGGTCACTGGATAATGAAATACTTAAATTAAAAATTTAAGACCCTCGAAGAAAGGGAACAAAAAGGGACAACTCGAGTAATGTGGAAAAAGGCACAGCCCAAGCACCTGAAGGTGTCCAAGCTGCTGAGACATGGGGCAGACAATCTGCTGTGTCCCTTCATGGCAAACCCCAAATCCTGGTGACCCTACTGGAGTGCCAAGGCCACTTAAATTCAAAGAGGCATCTTGCAAAGGAAGTGGAATTTCAGTACAAGAGCAATCGTCCAGTTCTTCAGACTTCTGCAGGGAGGTGACTGCTACAGTACAGAGACCAGTGCTCTACCTTCACACCCCCCTGCAAAAAACTCTACAAGGTAAACAAAAAAAAACCCCAAATAACCCTCCCCCTCCCCCCCATAATCCCAACAACCCAATTTGTTCAAAGCTGTGAAAATCAAGTGGTTCTACCATCCAAAAATACAGTAAGGCACTGAGACAGCCGCAGAGAACTCAGCTCTAACAGTGCTGCTGCCAAATTGGCTGAATTCCCCAAATTTCAGAACCCCACAACACTCACAGGCACACAGGGCCACCATTTGGCTTAGGGCTCCCTTTCAGGGCTGAATATTTTTTCAGCTTTGTGACACCTTGCTGGGAAATTTTAAGTGCTGTGGGATGTTTGCAGCTCTACAAGCACCCTTGTAAAATTAAACCCTATTCTCTACTAAAAACCTCTGATGGAATCATGCTTTGCCAACTCCCTTCTGAGAGGTGCTTCAGCCTTTTAGGACGTTAGGACAGGCAGACTGACTGGGCTTAGTTTAACACTGGTTTAAGCTTAGTTTGAATCTTCTACATCGATAACTTTTAATACCAGAAGAGCAGACAAATGCAGAATTTTACCTTTTCATTTGCTACTGAATGTTTGCTGCCTGGCAAATTTAGAAAAGGTCCTTATTGATATACAGCAACTTCAAACAAAGTCTGTGGTATTAATAAAGCTATCACTTTTATTTAGGTAAGCAAAATATCTACTTTTATAGATTGAATTGATTCAGATTGCTATTCAGATTTCCTATTCTGGGAAAAAATGACTGAAGTCATTAAGATTCATTTCAGACCACATGAATGTTAAATGGCAATAAGTCTTTCATATGCTAACTGTGAATACACTTCTTCAGGACACATACTTCCCTTTTCAAACAAAATCGGGATTTATAAGCATAGAATAATGTTGACAATATTAAGATAGATTTCAACCATCCAACAAAAATCAATTTTGGAGGAAGAATTTTGGCTCTAAAACACAAAATCTGACACTAACTAATGGTTGATTTTAATCACTGCAATGCAAATAATAAATCAGAGGCAAGAGGGATCCTGCTGATCTCTGTATATAGATTGTGTATTGTTTTTCATATTGTTTTTCATTATGTGAGCCTCTCCAGATAGGAACACGTAACAGCTATTGAAAAGTCACTGAAATATCACTTTTTTTGGTGCACTTGTGAGCACATGCATAGATCTTTTTGTGGTCTCAGAGCAAACATCTGTCTTGGTAGGTGAACTCAGAAGGGCTGAACTCACTCTGCTGTCACGAGTGCAGTGCAGAACCCAGCAATGCATCAACCAGAAATACAGCATTTTCTTAAGTTTATGTTTTCTTCAAACACTTCAGCAAGTTAATGGGGTGTAAAGCAAAAACAGCAATCTTTTTTCCAATTAATTGAACATGAATTTCAAGGGCAAAGTAAACAAACCAGCAAGTAAACCAAAAAGCTGCTTTTGCACTTTGGAAAGTGACAAAGCAAGTTTCTGTTCACTTTTTTTTGGAGGAAGTGCCCACTTCTGATGTAGCTGACTTCAGCAAAAATATAATTTCTGGTGGTGGTAAAAACAACAAGAAGAAAAAAAATCTGAAAAAAAAATTAACAAAATTCACAGCTAGGTGTCAATACCTTTCTAAAGAGAGCTGCTGCAGCCACTAAAGCATTTTGTTAATATAATGTGAATATTTGTATATGCATGAAAACTGGGGAGTTTGTGCAAGGTCACTGCAAATACAAGATGCATCAACCTGGTGAAGTTCCTAGAGCAACATAAATGTGTTTATGAGCAGCAGGTGAGTTCCTGCAAAAGACTCTAAAGCTATTAACAGCTCGGTAAGGAGCACATAATAATAGGTTGTTAACTCAGCCATCCCAACAAGCACATCCAGAAAGGGCACTTTGAAATTATTAATGCAAATACATTAAAAATCTCAAAAGAAAAAAAAAAGAGAGAATTGTAACATTTTGCTTCTTTCAATCCATCAAAGAAACATTTGTGGGTTTATTTGGGTACAAACCTAACAAAAGGACGTGGGAGTTACTGAATAATGTACAATTTCTGTGAATTCAAGTTGGCTAATGAGATTGTTAATTTAAATTAAAAGCTTCTCGAATGTTCACTTTGATTCCAACAGCCACATCCCCACACTGAACCCACAGGTTTTGTTTAATGCACAGTAAAGTGATTATACTGCTATGAGAAGGAAATTGCGGGTTAGTGCATTAGAGGGAGGGGCTCTCCCTACCCCAGCCTCCTCTTTCCCTGGGGATATTTCATCTTTCTCCCTTATCCCAGAATGACTGCTTTGGGGACACTGCTACTTAATAAAAAAGCTTGCTAATATTAGTCAGTGGCTTCATCTTCATTAAATGTGGGGAAAAAAAAAATCAAAAAGGAAAACTAATATCCTGTCCTTTTCTGTGGTCAAAGTACAATTGCAAGGCAGTCTAGGAAAAAGAGAGAGAAAAAAAGGAACTTTTTCTGGTTTTGTTCTCCAAGATAATGCATACTTTTGTACCTCTCCAAGTATCTCCTGAATGCCTTGAATATTGCGGGAAGAAACTGTAAATGAAATTATATCTGAACACTCCTTCATTCAGACAAAGGTATAAACTCATGTCTCAAGGTACGTGTCTTGATTTAATCTGAGTCCACCTTTACAGCTGCAACTCAACAGTATATGAACAGTAAGTCATTTGTGTATTATGAAAATACTGCACAAGCTTCAGTTTTTAACAGAGTTTGGACTCACTGATAATTTTTGGGAAACTTCTAAGCTACTCTGTATTTTAAGAGCACCTAAAGGAAACATTCTGACTGGTTTTAGAGAAATGGAGACCTAAGCAGCGTATTTCATTTATAAAGAAGGGAATCACTTTGATTTAGAGGACCATTTTTTGGCAGGGATGCTTGTTTTATTTGGATCATTGCTCACAGAACTCGCCATTCTTTTCTGTAAAAATCCGCCAAACTTTCAAACCCAAAGTCTGACTCCTGAATTTATCCTGCGGTATCTGAGGGAAGTTCAACTCTATTATCATATGCAACTAAAACTTACTGCAGCTAAACTCAAAGGTGAACACGCTGCAGGCAGCTTATAATAACAGAAACAACAAAAAATAAAATGCTTTGGGAGTACATTCTCTATTTGTTAATTCAGAATTAAACATGTTAAACTCCTTATCACTTCCTTTTGTGCAACTGATATATTATCTCTGATGAGAAACTATTTATTTTTTACAGTATCTTCATCCAAATAATCTAAATGTTGTCCTTAGCTAAAACTTTCTGCTCTATAAAATAGCTGCTTCTGATTTAAACACATACTTTAGATTAACACTGATTCCTGAAGTCAACATCATTATTATTATTATTATTATTATTANTTATTATTATTACTGTGTCAATGCACAACCTTGAAAACTATTTTTCCTGAGGTTAAAATGCTGTAACAGATAAGGAAAAAAAAAAATTTAATAAATCCTTGTATTAGCAGCCAATCTTTGTCATCAATGGGTTTAGCTTTCTTGACTTTATCTGAGGTGTGGAACTAGCTGTGGTTTTTGTCATGTAATAGTCTGCATACCTCCTATGCTTATTCCTATGCTCTGGAAAGCATTTGAAAATCACTTATTCAAAACCATTAATTCCCTTTTTCTGCACTTGTGCAGCTCTTCTAGCAGTTACTGGAATAAGCACTGTACATGTAATTTTCCTTAGAGAAAATGGTATTGGCTGCAGGCAAGAACACAAGAGCACCAGAGACTGAAGTATGGGGTTTTTTAAATATCAAATCCACTAGGTTTGCCTAAACAGCATTATACTTAATGAGAATTTTTAGTTCAGCAGGAACAACAGCAATACCTCTGTAGGCTACTTTAGTATTAAATACAAAAGTTCAGAAGCTCCTTCTAAATAATTGACAACAATGATTAGTAGACAAGCCAAACCAGGCATCGGATGGAGGCCTAGCTTAGAATTCCTGGACAAACCCTTTGCTGCATGTAATTGATATTTAGACACCAGATTTCTTTCTCTCCTCATAGTAATTATATCGGTGTCATTAATAATGGCTGCTGCAAGGTCCTTAGGTTCTTTCCTGCAGGCAAAAATGATATCTGGTCAGAGAGTCTGGTAATTAGTCACTCTCATTTTCAACAGTTCTGAGACCTTTTTTTTTTTTTTTTTTTTTTTTTTTCTCTTTTTAGAATCTGAGGCTTTTACGTTTTTTTCCCTTGGGAAACTGGGTTAATAACAGCAGAACAGAAAAACTGAGAAGCTTGTTTAACACCACTTACTATGCTAGAATTAGCTGGGAGATTTCATTTTAATGATTCTATCCCAAAGCACATTTGTAGTTATGATTTTTTAAAAACATGCAGCAGCCATGGTTTGTTTCCCAGGAGCTCTGAAGGGAGCCCTGGTGCCTCCCTGTGACCTGCTAGGAAAAAACACTAAGGGCTACCCAAAACTACTGCCCAAAAGCTCTTGTGCACCACAAACACTCAGCACTCTTGTTTTGATGAGAATTGCTGAAGATGTAATGAAAATGTATTATTGCATGAGTCCTATGTTTCTTGATTCCAGTCATATCAGAAACATTTTACTTGCAGGCAGTTGATTGCTACTTATGCCTTCAATGATTTGAATAATTAAAATAAATATTGCAGAAGAAAACTGTCTATTAAAAAAAATAGCATGAAGTTAAAAATTGCCCAGCTGATCATCGGAAGCAAAGAGCTTTTTATATTGTATATACTCAATAAATGATGCCTGAAGTGCTAAGATGCTCATCCCTTCTGTTGTCAGTCTGTACCTGTTCCCCAATCCTCTCACTGATGTTGACTTTAAAATTTAGCAAGGTTGTTGAGGATAGCAACAATAAAGGAGAATGCCCAGAGAAAGAGGCAGTACATGGCAAGATGCCAGCCCCAGCAGCAGCAGCCAAACCACCTCTGCCCGTGGATAATGGCACACAGCCCCAGGGCCCCTCTGCCTCTTCCACGGAGAGCACGTTGGTAATTTTCTCTATTAATTCTTATAAAAATAATTCTGTCATTCAAAACATTATGCACTGAGAGTCTTAATACTTCTCATTATTCCTATCATGTAATTTACCTAAAGGTCTGTCACTCAAATTCAGGATGGCTCATTTTAATTCCTATTAATGATTAGTCAAAGAAATAGCACTTTGGTTTAATATTAGACTTTAAGACTGAAGATAATTTCTTGTAAAAGTTAAGTGAAGGCAGCTGTAGACTGACAGAAAAATTAACCAAGGTCATGCTGCTTCCTAATTCTTTCAATCTGGTACTTTCCTCTATCTCTCTGCCTCATCAGCTCTTCATCTCTTTTTCAAATCTCACTGGAAAACCAATTTCCCCCTTGCCTCCACTGCTCAGGTATTTTCTCACCTCTGTTTATTAATTCAACTCTAAATAATGCTGGGATGAAGGAAAAGTAATATCTGCCATCCTCCACATACTGTGCACTCACTGGCCAGGACTGCTGAACTCCCTTCCCCACAAGGAATTCCTGCAGAAGGGCTCGTGGTCCTTAGAGGACTCTCCTTCCTCTGCCTCAAACAGGATCCCTTCTGCTCACAGCTACAGGGGATAGGATGCCCTGGAATCTCACAGAGTGCAAGCTTTGGTCAGTGTCTGACCCACGGTTTAAAGTATAAAAGAGAAATTAATTGCAATTAGTGATGGCACTGGGATTGTATTAGAGTTTGATTTTTAAAGGGAAAGGCAATTCTGCGCATGAGAGACTTTTTTCTTTTAGAAAAGTGTTTGTGAGTGATATCAAGGGATCATAAAATATCACGGGCAGAGCGCAGAATAGGGCAGACACCTGTATCAACAGAGAAAATCTGCAGTGCTTAATATCTCAAAACCCCACAGAAGGTCTGTGAAGAAAAGCTTTTATAAGCACATCTTAGATCTTGAAGGGCAAACATCTAACTCATCTTCTGTGTGCTGCTTAAAGACTCCTTTCTTATCCCAGCATAATGTTCAGAACAATTAATAATCTACCTGATATCAGGCACTTCTCAGCTACCAGGCCTCAACACAGCAATTATTTCAGGATCTTGATACTCTCTCCCTGGTTATATCACAACTATTCAGTGATGGAAAACCCTTTCTCTTTGCTGTGACAGAACTCAGAGAATCTTGGACTGACTGTCAAGGAATTTTTGTTCTCTTAGGCCAAATCAGCTCTCTAATATGTCCTAGGTCAAATTTTGTTCAGTGCATTTTTGGCTGCAGAACAAAATGACCTCTTGTCAGACGACCACATAAAAATGTACCAGTGCACTCCTCAATAAAAAACTACAAATCTGTACGGCTGGCTCACCATGAAATTTTGTTATTGTCACAAGATTTTCATTTTTAGAGACAATATTTCATGAATTTCTGAGTGTTTCACAGCCATTCCCTGGAGAAATGAAGGTCATATAGGAAAAGGTGCTTCAAAGCAGAAAAGTTACTGAACTGCTTTATTTTACTTCCAAATTAATGTATGATTCCCTATTTATAACTTATTGAGACCCCTGGATTACTCCCCTTCTCTACTTTATTTCTTTATTTCTTTAATTTGGTTGTCTTTCTAGAAGAATATTTCTCACAGAGGACTTGATCCTTTGATAGTTCTCTGTGTGCAATTCATATTTTATGAGAGTATAAATATAGGTTTTCTTGCACAATTAGCACAGTGCAGCCTTGTCCCCTTCTTGGGCTTGTTTGGAAATGCACAGAAAGATCCATCCTTATGTTCCATGCTCATCGTCATTAATTTGTCTTTCTTATTAAGTGGTTGGAAACAGCCCCATTTTGTGGAGTGCTTGCAGTTTATTAGGCAAATATTTGATTCCTGAAGTTTACATATCTTCCAGGAAACTGGAAGGGAGCCCATGGCAAGATACACCCTCCATTTGTTAGCCACAGAATTCCCACTGGTGATAATTCAAAGCAGTTCAATAACAGTCAATATGTTTATATATATATATATATTATATTATTGATAATTCAAATGCGCTCACCAATGATGCACTGAAAATTTCTCAAATGTCAACAAGGAACCATAAAAGAAATAGCAATAAATACTTGTAAAACTTTAGAATTTTACATAGTGCTTCAGAGCTTCAGTAAGTTTAAGAAACTGATAGAATCAGCTGAATTGGAGGGGTTGAGTGGTTGTATTTGATGGAGAAATTGCATTTCTTATAATGTTTATCAGAACAAAACCTCCTTTCTTCATGAAATGCAAATGAGAGGTAGAAAGGGATAAAGATGGACTGCAGAAGTTGTTCCATTTTTTACCTTGTGTCTTTATTAGTAGCTAAGGCTACTGTTTTCTGCCTTCTTCTTGACTCCCTAAGACATTCATAACATTTCTGACCTTTTAATATTTAACACGTTCTTCAACTCTATCTGCAGTTTTTGCTCTCTGTTAGAGGGATGTATTAAATAAATTCATACTAGATCCAGTAAATAAATTCATACTAGGTCCAGTAGAAAATTATTTCACTCTTATCATATTTCCTGAGAGCATGCAACAACATCCCTATTTTGTCACTTCTGCAGAGAACAGGAATGCTGATTACAATGTCACTGGCTACATCTATCCCTGTCAGAACAGGAACTGTGCTCTTTGATATTCAGAGCTCCACAGTGAAGAAGAAAAGATGAAAACAGACTTAATTTAATCAAATTAAATTAATTTGGCATATTAATATTTTCTGGCTTTGAGGTAGGAACAATCCCTTTTTCTTTCTCAATATAAAATTTCATTTGCATTTGGTCACTACACTTAGCTAGTGTTGTAATGCATGCTTCTTGATTTAAATATTATTAGAGAAAGATTTAAATATTATTAAAGTGGTGTAAAAGAACATTTTCCAATTTAATGCTGTAAATAAGCAGAGTCACTTGCAGCCCTGGATTATTCATCTCTCTGATCTAGAAGCTGGTCTCTAAGAGAGGTCTTGATACCAGCTGTGCATTTATCTCCCCTGACCTCAGAGGAAAGAGTTTATAGACAGAAGACGCTCCTTATATACTTTAAAAGATGGACACAGAAAATTGTTCTGTTTTTATTTGTAAAAAGAGGAGCTAAGAGTGGTTTAAGCTGTATCTAGCAAGGGGCCATAAAGGCTGTGCATGGAGCCTTGCTGCACAAGGGTCAAGGCTAATGAAGAAACAGAAAAATTATTTGTCTTGTCATTCAGCAGTTGGCAGAGTGGTATTGGCACATAATCCATTGAGAACAGATATTATTAAATGCATATAAAAGATTTAAAATTTAACATCCATACAAATGACTACTGATCTTTGGAACTGTTCCAATTCAACTGAATAAAATCTCACAATTTATCATGTTTCATTCACCTCTTTAGTATCAATGAAGAAAAGAAGTTCAAGTCAACTGGGATAATGGCTCAGAACGTGAAGGACTTCCAGTAATGTAGGAAAATAGGGTTCCTTACTGTGCCTTACCAAATATTCTAAACAATATGCCTTCTCCCTCTAGGTGTCTTACTTAAATTGCTTGGATTTTCCCCCAGTTTACCCTTTCTTCTGCATCATTAAAGCTGCATCATCTTAATAGAGAAGTGCAGTCAAGGAATACAATTTTCAGGTATGAACAGAGCCTAATATCCCTAATACTTGCTTTCATGACTTGGTTTGCGTTTCTGTTCTTTGTGATCTACATCCACTCACAACAGCTCCACTGGGACTTCAGAGGGGGCAGGCAAACAGCAAGAACTGCCTTAGCATGAACTGTTTAAGGTGTGGACACAGAAATTTCCTCTTTACATCTTCAGGATTGAGGGCACTGGTCAGCACAAATTTTTTTTCTGGCACGAGGCCCTGCAGCAACTGTAAATGATCACATATGTTTTGTGCTTATGGAGAAGGATGCTTCAGATCCTGCTTGCCCAACACATGCTGTGTGTGCACTTTGTACCTGCGCTAGGAATACATGCTATAGCTTCTCTTCTGGGTGAAATTGCCTAATTTTTTGACAGAGCACCAGAAATCTGACAGTTTCTCTCTCACGTAACCTAAACAAGGCTGGTACACCAACCTTTAAGCACATATTATTGTTTTATTTAACAATAATAAATAAACACATCTTTTGCCTCAAAATGAAATCATACTCCCATTCACCTCAATTCTCTTGTGTCAGTCACTCTAATGTGAAGTTTTCACAGCCCATAAATCAAAGTATGCTCAAGCATGTGATCCATGCATCCATGTTTGTAAATGCAGTTACTATGACACTGTAAATGTAGAGCCTGCTTGCTGCTCTGCTCAGTTCTGATGTGAAACAAGACCGTCATCAACAAGTTAGAAGCAGAACAACCAAAAAAACCAGCACAAAATAAAACGTCTGGCACACACAGCACTGTAACTGGGGTCAAGTGAAAAGCTTTTTTAAAATACCAGGAAACCACGAAACGCACGGCTGGTAGGGATCTGAGTGGGGGTGATGCTGAAGTCAGACCTACTTTCTCATAGTACTTGATCTCGTAGTCCAGAATTGCTCCGTGGGGAAAGTCCGGCTCCTGCCAGGAGAGGGCAATGCTGTTTTGGGAAGCCCAGTCCTTCCTGACCAGACCTATCAAGGTGGGTGCTGCAAGGGAAAAGGACAACTGCGGGTTAAAACCAGGCACACGCTTTACCCTTCCACCTCCTGCCTGAGAGAACAGCCCTGGCAGCCTGGAGAGCCCTCCAGGCACACAGGAGGGACAGAGGGCAGCTCTGGGGAGCCACACAGCTGGAATGGAACTCTGAGCACAGCTGGAATGGAACTCTGGGCACAGCTGGAATGCACCTCAGCTGATGGAGAGCAGCTCTGAGGAGCCTTCGTGCCAAAAGGCAGAAAGGGGCCTGGCTGTGTGCAGGAATGCAGGGCTGCAGGAGTGCAGGGATGCAGCAGTGCAGGCTGCTGGCCCTGCTGCCAGAACCCCTGTCCCATGCCCAGAGCCTCTCTCAGCCCATTCTGCACAAAGGTGAAGCTGCCTCCCATGCAGCTGGGCAGGGTGCATGCTCCCTTCTCTCTCTGGGGTAAAATAAAGCCCCAGAGCATAGGGCAGGCACAGGGGAGCCCTCTGTGGCAGGGCCGTTTCTGGCAGCCCTGGGTGAGGTGTCAGTGTCCTGCAGGAGCCCTGGAGGGATGGGCTCTGGCCAAACTGGGGCAGCAGCAGCTTCTGGCAAGGGCCAGCACGCACGGCTACAGCCAGAGCCAACCATCTCACCGTGGCTTGAGCAGGTCTAAAACCCAGATTTTCTGCCTTTTTGGAAAATAAGATGCATGGTTATCTATGCAATGGCCCCAAATGGTGTGAAGATTGCCTACTAGAAAATGATCTTTGCTTACTTTATTAAAAAGTAAAAATATTCTCCAGACACGAATCTGGCTTTAATAGGACTGGTGTGCAGCTTTCCCAAATGTTACAGCAATCACAGTTGGGTTATTTAACAGTCCTGAACACAGCTTAACATCAACAATCCATCTACCAGAAGGGGTTCACAGATTTCACTGTTTGCCTTTCCCCTAAAAGTATCAGTTTATTACACAGCCTCCCCCATCCATCTCTCCTCTGAACCTTAGCTTCTTCCAAGTTTCCATGGAGTTGTCTCCTAAAAGTAACACATTTTTATGACTTTTGGTTTTATTTTTTGAACGAAAGAAGCTCCCTAGGAAAATGAAAAGAGAATCTGCTTCTAGTCACACAATTTCACGCCTTAGTTTTCTTTCCTGTAAACATTTCATGAGGCTTAAGAAATGAAAACAATAAATAAATTCTGGAATGCAAACAAACACTGAGGAAAACAAACCCATGTGTTTGTCTTTGAAAAAAGGGAACCTCTGAACAGAGACATGTGCATCCTTCTCTGGGATAATGTATTTATCTGGGAGAGAAAAATCAGCTTCCAGCCCCTGGCAATCTTCCTTTTGCATGACTGTTCTGTGGGATACTAGTTTGGGGCTCTCTAATGTGAAAAAAACCCCCAACTCCTAACACCAGAAAAAACCCCAAACCTTCCAAAGTGTAAGAGCTTACACAGGAAAGTTCTACACTTTGCCATTTTAACCACAAGTCTGACGCAAGGGTATCAGAGAGAAAAAAAAAATAAAAAATTCCTGCCATGAAGAATAAAGAATGAACCTGGTTTTCAGGAAATCCTTCAACAGAATAATGTAAATAAATGAACAGAATAAAAACCAAACTAATAAATTAAAAGAAAAAAAAAATCACAGGATTTGAACCAAAATGTTATTCCTGGGTAGATATAACTACTCTCTCAGCTAAAATGAAATTTTTACTCTTGAAACTGAGGTTGAAGTTGAGCTCTCGTAACATTTCTCTGGGGTACAATCAGCTTCTCCAAGTGAGATACAAAGTCAGGTGTGTTGAAGGAAACAAGAGCTGGCAAACCTGGATTTGTAATTGCTGAGCACTGACCAAGGGCCCAGGAAGGCACTGCCTATATAAATTCTTCATGATTTGTTATTCTGAGTCCTGCGCTGGCATTGAGCTGGGATTTACAGGCCTGTGAGAGGAGCTACAGCCCCCTGCAGCTACACCCCCAGCACTGGAGTCCACTGTCCTCACAGACCAACCCTTGCAAAACCGCAGAGATTGATGACAGAAAACACCAGGTTCAGCTGTCGATAAAGTCATATTCTTGGCTCTCTTAGAGTGCTGATGTAATGTGTTCCCAAATTACAGCCAAAACTTTACAATCTTTTCACATGGACTGCATGGCAGGGACTTTCTTTGTGTTCTGCCTTCCCAATTTATACAGCAGTGCATGCACGCTGAGCTCAACGCAGCAATTCTTCTGTGGGGAGAGTGCTTTTCAAAAGCACCAGAGTGGTGCACTGGAAGATCCTCTCAAGACTTCAGTAGATGAAATAATCCCAGCTGTCTTCCTGGGAAACAACTCAGCAGGAAATTCACGTTAGATCTGCCCTGAACTACCTGTGCTTGACCTGCACTGGAAAGCAAGGAGCCCATGCAATGCTCACATCACACCTTCAGCACTGTGCCAGCCCTGCATCCTCTAAAGGCAGAGATGTGCACATAAAGCTGTGACCATGAGAAGTGTGTTCATGTTTGTATCAAGATTTAAAAAAAAAAAAAAAAAGGTGTAGTTTTTTCAACAGAAAGGCACAGAAGGATCACCACTGACCATTTCCTGTTATGTGCAGAAGGATGATACCGGTCTTGCCAGATAGGATTCCAGTCAGAAATTTGTTGTAGGAAGAAAAAGGCAGATAAAACTATGTAACGAAAAGCACAGCTAGCTGAGTTTCTGTTTTTCTGTTGTGAAGTGCTACTAAAGAGCACTCATTTCTGTGGAGAAGTTTCAGCTCCTTATAACTGTTGCTCATCAGAGCAGAAGTCAATGATACCTTAGAGATCCCATCCACTTATTGTTACAGCTCCTTTTAACCAGAAGATTGTAAGATAGGCAAATCCTATTTTCCCATTCCTAAAGACAGCTCTAATGTCCCAGTGATGAATCAATGGGAAGTTCTTTTAATTAATTGTTTCAAATCCAGTAGCTGCAGGACAACTCTAATATGGTTACCCAATGAAACCCTTTGAAATAAGAAATGCTTAGAAGAGCAGCATGGTTTAAATCACTTTAGGGCAGCATTTTCTTGCCATTGGTCCTATAGGCTGGAGGGTGGTTTCTGGCTCTTGAGCACAGCACTGATCTGCATTTGTACTGAGGATTCTTTACACCATCTGTTTTCTTGTACACTATCAGAAATTTATTGAATTACAATGAGTCATCTCCAATGTGGTAAGCTCCTCATTTAATTTAGTCTGATAAGCTTCTTGGTATTTTCAAACTTTTATTTAATAATGGAAGTTCACTCTTTAATTCAGAGCAAGCTGATTTTATTCTAAATTCCTTTGGCTTCTCTTTTCCAGAATCTTTTTTTTTTTCTCATGCACTACATACAGGAGAGAAAACTTGTATTTTAAACAATGACTGGATCAAAGATTCCTTTCCCAAGAAACTTCCTCTTTTTCTGAAGCTGGTTTCCATTATCCATAAGTGTTTGATTTCAAAATAGATGATCTGCAAGGCTACTGAAGCTTTTTTTCCTTTTGTACATTTTCTAATCATGGTATTTCTTGAAAGCAGGCAAAGTCTCCTGGAACCATTCTTGTTTCCAGGAATGAGCAGCTCTCATAGGATGCCCATTGAGAGGGAGGAAGCTTCAGGCCTTAGGGCAGCTGGTGACCAAGCTGATACATGGAATCTTTCACCCCTTCACAGCTCATTTCAAATCTTACTTCTTTGGTGAAGAGAAACCACCACAGCTCAAAGGTCTCTCCCTTCAGTCACT
The DNA here is from genome assembly GCA_013396955.1 of Regulus satrapa. Classification (NCBI taxonomy): domain Eukaryota; kingdom Metazoa; phylum Chordata; class Aves; order Passeriformes; family Regulidae; genus Regulus; species Regulus satrapa. The sequence goes on along the minus strand of VWZN01004115.1, from coordinate 439,288 downwards.
TTTTTGTTAAAAAAATCTACCATCAAATAGGAACAGCTGCACCAGCTCTGTCTTCCTCCTTCCTTCCCCTGAGCTGTGTCTGTTTTGTGCAGAACAAATGAAGGGCCAGCAGACAGAAGTTGGGAGAGAGTGGAAGTGGGATCTGACCTGGACGGATGCTGTGGGGAGGAAACACTCTGCACTTTTTCTGTACCAAAAATGCTATTACAATTTTACAGTGTTTCACCAGCCTGCATATTCTGGAGCTATATTACAATTCCTATCCTATTGGACACTGAGTATGATTTAGTATTATAAATATCAATAAAAAGAGCACTGAGATTTTATTCACAGTGCTGCATTTGAAAAAAAGGAAAAGACGTTATTTCAGGGCACAGTAAGAAAAATATTGCTTCTGATTCTAGAAAGACTATTAGAAAGGTGATAAGCAATAAAAGGGATGCTCTCTTAGAGAAGACATTCTACTCCAGTACCAGAACTGAAGCAGCGAAACAGCATTTCCTGATCAATGGCAGTGCCTCCCGTGTTTTACCCACCGGAGCTATTTCCCAAGGCTTTTCCAGGGAGGTGAGGAGGCCTGAAGCCTTCATCCTGCCTTGCTAATGCCACGTGTGAAGCACATGATCTGAGGGACGCAATTGTGCTGTCCATCATCCAGAGCAGCCTTCCATCCTGCAGAAAGTTATTTATTATTAATCCTCCAGTTCATCCTTTCACTCCTTTGTGGTCGTTTGTTCATCTTTCTGCTGCTATCTTTGTAGGATAAGGGAAGAAAGAGTATCTCATGAACAGGGGATGTGATAGGGATCCAGGAGAGCTCTGCTTGGATTCTTTTCTGGTTGTGCTCCAGAGATTTTCTTTAATCTTTTGACTGAGCTATCTTAACTTACAGCGTGAATGTCAATAAGTTCCATTATTTGCAACACGTGAGCACCTTCTGGTTAGAAGTGTGTGTGTGTGAATATAAAAGACTAAAACCTAAGCAAAAGTTGACATGGGAAACAAACGACAGAAATATGAAAAGAAATTCAACTTCTATTAAAAAAAAACCAAAGCAGTTCATAACCCATCTTTGTACATTAAAGATGTTCACATGGATGAAATACCTTCAAGTTTATACTGAATTCAGCAAGAATTTGTTTTCTTACCACACAAGCTTGTTTTCAATTAGTACAGTGACTAGATAAGATATTTGATTCTTCCCATAATAGAGTCTCTTATCTTCCTAGTCATTTCAGTAGTAATCACAATTACAATGCTTGGAGGGGATACTATTAGTGGCACTAACCTTGGAGTTCAAAGTTGAGTATGGTGTTTCCCTGATTAAGCATTACAGCTAGCAAATTAACAAGTTTGGGGTTAAAAAGAGTATTTTTTATTTCATTTTCTTACCCTAGCTCCCTAAAGGTTTGCTCTCAAAGGACAGCAGAGCAGTGTGCTCCTTTTGAAGCACTTCATTTACTGAAAACAGGCCGCCAGCAAGTAATAATAATCTCTCCCTCCATCTTCGAGTCTTTCCCCTTGCAGACCTCCTTTGCTTGCTCAGAAATGGTGGATGGTAGCTGAGTGAAGCCAATACTCCTGTCAAAAACTGCACTCTGCTATGGAGTAACGGGCTAAAGGTCCTCATAGACACAAGTCCCACATTTCCTCAGGGTAAATGTCGATCCGACATGGCTTTTTTTTTGTGTTCCATAATGCAATTCTTTCTTCCTTGCTGCCTAATTTCTCTTTCATCTATTGCTGATCTTATGTAAGGAGACAGTAATTATTCATCCACACGATTTTGCAGCACTACAGATTTCCTTTCCCTTACAGAATGTGCTGCCATTCTCCATTTCTCAAGCTTCAGATGGAAGCACTTCTAAATCTTTACTTCTTAGAGGACCTACTCAGCTTCTGATACTTCAAAGTGGATTTCAGTAGAAGATTCTTAAAGCAACAGCACAAAGTAAAGCCTTCTCAGCTGTCAGTCAGACTGGTGGCTGCTCTGTTCTCTCCGATGACGTGTACGTGCAAAACCTCAAAGGTAGAAAGTATTGTGAGATATTTGACACAATTTATAACACAGTGAACGATTAAAAAAATCTTAGTTACAAGTTTGTTTTAAAAAAAATAATATCCCTTAAAAAAAAAAATCACACAAATCCTTTATCTAAATGGATGTTTTAAGGAGTTACTTGATATGCTCTGTATATCTGAAGCAAGAGGAAAAAAATCAGTCCCGTCCTGTGCTGAGCTGCTCTCTGCTCCTCCTGCCTCAGACTCCCTGGCCAGCCACTACCCAGGCTGCTGTACCTCTGCAACTGCTGTGGGTGCTCTCCTGGGCACTCCTGACATGCAAGATTCTGCTAAAAAAGAAGGCAGAGTGACTGATGGGGTTTTCTTTTTAAGGAGAACTACGCTAAAAGAGAAGGAGGCAGGAGAAATTGATTTATCAGCAGATTCAGATTGCTACTACAATGATATTAAAGAAAGATGTGCTCCAGCCCGTGTGTTATATAAGTTACAAATATCACTCCAGCACTGCTGGATGATGCGGGGACAACCTGTGGTGACACATTTCTTCGGAGAACTTTGTTTTCAGCCTCCTGGTGTTCCTTGGGTATAGCTGTAAATTGATTGGAAATACAACTTGAGCTTAAAAATGTGTCATTTATTGCAGGGAGGTGTCCTTACGGAAAGAGAGCTGTAACTAAGCCTCATTCAGCAACAACCCCTCCAAGCTGCTCTGCAGAACTTCTGCTGCTAAACTGAGCTCAGAAGTGGGGAAATGAAACAAGCAGGTTAAAAAGCACTAGGAAATCTCCCTTCTTTTCACTCTATTAATTGCTACTCATCCTGCGATGCAACGAAGGCTAACATAAAATGTACACTCATTTCAGCAAATCTCTCCTGCTTTTGTTTATATCCAAATATGAGCCTAGATCAGATTGTAGGTAATTTTCTGTCAAACAGTACTTTACAGGTCTGAAAGAGGTTTTACTTTTAGCAGGAATATCATGAATATTTTATGTGAACATCTTCTGTGAACCTTCTGTAAAAGCTGTGTTTGTTGGCATGAGCAGAGAATGTCAGAGCTACTGTACTTCAATATTATGAGTGAATGTGTGTAAGTGCATGGAGACACATCCAGTACTGACTTCAAATGTACATCTTCAAATAATTCCCCCAAAAATGTTGGTTTTGACAAAGCATTTTATAAATTACAGTGATGCTCAATAAATATGCCCTCAAAAATTAATTCCCATCATGATGTTGCAAACGAAATTATGTGACTTATTATACACTTCATAAATACTAAAAATATTCCAAGGGTTTATCCTGGCTCTGTTTTATTGAGGGTCAAGTATCTTTTAAATCTTTAATGTGGACACCTATGCAGAGACAAGCAGACCCTTTTAAACTCTGGCACAGAGACACGAAACCGTTCTGGGGGCAGGCAGCCGATGGTCTGTGCTTGATGCACACGGACGGATCACTGCAAAGCAATGCTGCTCTCACAGGAGCTTGGTGCTCCATTCCTACTCAAGGAGGTCACAATCTGACTTGACTCAAGGAAGGGATTAGTTTTGGCAAGTCGTCTTAAATCCCCCTGCAGTTAGGGGATGAGCTGCCGAAGCTGCTTTGGGTGCTGGCACCTCAAACGTGAGCCCTGCTTTTAGGCACAGCATTTAATGCATGCATCACTACCACTGGCACCGAGGCTCATAACTGCAAAATCAGCCATAGATCTTCTTTAGAGGTGACCTCTAAAGCAATGCAGAAGTAATTTGAGATATGTCAAGATCCTAAATATTTTTTTTTTTTTTTTTAGTTGGGTGTATCTATACAATACATCTACATGAAGTGGCATGTTGAAGTTATCAAAAAAAAGTGGACAAAATACCAAGGCATGTGCTCTGTGTAGTGAAAGATCATTTATGTGTTTTTTAAGTTAGCTCACTGGGGATGTTTCCACACCTCTGAGTCCGAGGGCAGGTTCTCAAGGTGATGGATAGGAGCACTGACACCTGAAGGTGTCAGGGCAAAGCAACTCTGAACGAGCTGCTGGCCTTTAACTTCTGTTATGTCTAAAACCTCAGGTTCAGAAGAGGCCAGTGGCTCTTTCTGGATTACTGTACTCATATTCTGAAAACATGTCACACTAATATTAAATGTACCTCAAAAAGAAATGTCTGTCTTTGTGTGTTTTCCTCTTTCAATAAGATTGAGTTGCTTTTATTCACAAAGACAAAACTCTGCACAGTTGAAAAATCACTGGGGATCTAAAGAGTTTTCATCTTTCTGACTTGTATAAAAATTAAAACACCAAGAAAGAAGAGAAGCATAGAAATTAGATCAGATGATAGGCAGTAAAAGATATTTCAAAGAGAGGTTTGTGCAAGTCTGGCTAATTATGAAATAACCTTTCAAAGGGAAGCCTCCTCAACTATTTGCTGCTAGCTAGCTTGTGCCCTGCAGCTTGGTTTAATGCTTTACAAATCCATGCTCATGGGGAGGCAATCTACTGACAGAGATTCATGGCAGAAGGAAACCCGAGCATCCACACTTCCAGGTCAGTCCATCACTTCACTTAAGGAGCCTGCCTTTTCTCTCCAAGAAATTCTTCATTCCATGAGTGCCCTCCTAGCCTCTGAAGTGCCAGATCTCTTTCATTATGCCCCCTTTGGTATTTCTGCTCTTTTCTTGACACTTAATGAGTTTTTGTGTTCTTCAGCATTCTGTGTGCTGAGCTCTGCCCTTGGAGATGTTTTCCCAGGTCTATTTTTCATCTTCTATCCCTAGTAGCACAACAAATGTGCTTCCTACAGAGAAAAGCAAAGCAGGAAGGTTTGAGAAGGAAAGCTGAGCACTGCTCTTCTTGTCCAAGGGATGAACTCCAGGGGACTCACTGACACATGCAGAGTTTGTTTTCTAAAAAGGACCAGAAAAACTCAGCAGTGCCTACAAAATTAGGGAGTTGACAGACACTGAGTCGAGAAGCAGAGAAAACATTCCTTATTAACTAAGATGCTACTGAGTGCTGCTGGGAACTGGAAGACCACACACAGAGAAGTATTATTGGTCACCTTCCTGCTCCTCTTCCATCGGTGCACCCCACAGCTTACTGCCAGAGGAAGAATATTGGACTCGATGAGCCTTCTGAAATGCAGAAATATTATCTGGTTACAAAGCCTCCTGTTTAGCTCAGTCCAAGGGCAAGCTGGTTACATACAGCTTCCTTCTGGAGCAAGCTTTTATCTGTCCCTGAAGAGTCTTCTGCACTGCAGAAATCTTTCAGAGAGAACCCCCTGCTCTGGCAGCTCTGGTGCTTGCTGTAAGAACTGATGGCCCATGTCCCCACAGAACATCTGTGACCTGCAGCTAAGTGCTCAGAATGGTATTTAGGGTTCAACTATGCTCTGTGTCTGTTGTGTCTGAGCTCCTCAACACTGCCAAGAGCAGATGAAATCAGAGCATGTGCAAAATGGGAGCTCAACAATTTGGACACCTTTCAGTCTGAGAGCTCAAGTTGAACACTGGGGTTAGACACTGCACTACTGCTTACAAACTGTTCTGTTACATGGGAAAAAACACACCAAATTATGATCTTTGTGGAAACAGTTTGCTCAGATTTTTTTCTTTTTATCATGAAGGAAATCCTTCCTTCTTTGAATCCTCCTTAGGTGTTCTAAGCAATTCCCTCTGCCCAATATCATACTTTGATGTGGGATTCAGCTGTGAGTTTGTTGTTTGGAAGCTCTGGGAAATCAGTGTGTCCACACAGGATATTTAAAGTTCTTTGGCACACAAACAAAACCAAACAGTATGACCCGCTAATTCAGAGCTACGTCTCAGTGCTTGGCAGGGATCTCTGTTTCTGTGACCTTCACCTTAAAATTTCTACAGCAGACAACCATCTCAAATGCCTCAGTACTCAAACATATGGGGAAACCTGGGCAAGAACAACCCCACCAAAAAACAGCAGCTAAGAAAATCTTTGACACAGGGAAAAAAAAAATCTCCACCCATGCAGCAATTCCTTGAATGCCATCTAGAGGATACTAACCTCCCATGGCTGTGAAAGGGTCCTGACACACTCAAATGTGTCAATTTTGGATCTTCTAGCTCTTTATCTGTACTGTTCACAAAACAAGGGCTGGTAAAATGTGGTCAAAAAGAAAATTTTAAAAGACCAGCAAAATAAATACTACAGGATAGCTTTGTAATAGCTTTCTAAAAAATATTATTCCACTTGCAACAGATTAATTCTGTGCCACTAAGTTTGTGGAAAATAATTACTGGAAACAAAAGGACGATTTGCATGTTGCAACTTTTTGTCCTAAAATTTACTGGTTATCATTCTGAGGGTCCTGTACCAATATAATTAATTTGCTGAGGCATCATGCTAGCTCTGCAATAAATCAGAATTCTCCATATTTCATTAATGATCATGATCACAAAGTATTCGTAGTGTTGACTTAACTCCTCATGACACGGTTGGTCAGATATGTCGTGCCTGGGTTTGCAAGGTAATCTTCCCCTAAAATGTCCTTCCAAAAAATTCCACGTTAACTGAATGCATAAAATCTCAGAGAAGAAGGTATATTTTGATAATTAATTCATCATCTCTGGCTGACAAGAACTCCTCAAATTCTTTGAACTCTTGGAATTTGTTCATGTTTTGTTACCAGTCTCCATTTGCTGGTCAGGTCCCATTAAATTTACACCATCTGCTCTCAGTTACTTTAATTCCATGGGAACGCCTAAAATTAGGAACATCGGGACCCATCTAACAGAAGAAATGCAGCAATTCTATTTCTTCTAAAGTTTTTAAGGTGGCACATTTTAAAAATGTTATGACCTCAGCATGCCTGGTCCATACTCTGCATCTCTTCTCAGAGCCTCCTCTGAAAAGACACTGAGTTCTCTTTCCCTGAACAGTGAAATGTCTTACCTTTAATCTACACTCACAAAACCATCTTAATGGTTTTGTTTTTAGAATTAAAAACATGTAACCCTCCCCATTCTAACCCTACTCTATTCCATAAACTTTGATATCACCATGTAAAATATTTAAAATTATATATTAAACACTTCATAACGCAATCTTTTGCATCTGAGTCTCCCATCAGGTATTCAGGTATATATTGACAAGTTCAAAGATGTTGTTTGCTTCCTTTTAAAGCAGGCAGAAATACAAGCATGGAGCCTCAGATTATGATATAATAAAAAGAGCAACTGTTATTACCTGACATTCTAGTAAGTACACAATCCGGAATACAAAATATATAACAGCTGAGAGGGAGACATTTATTAGCACTCTCAAGTAATTGGAATTAGCAAGGAAGACAATAGCTGACATATTTCAGTGCTTACACATGTCGATTAAATAATTAAGAAAATTTCATCTCTTTAAAAATGATTTCTAGAAGGTTTATGATTCAGAATACTAATTTGCAATACGCAATTCTTATGATAAATACGTAATTGAAATATTCAGCTGTCATCATTGTGTTTCCAGGGTCACATGCAGACTGCTCTCAGTGCCTGAGAAATACGTTCAGATTCTACAGAGGCTTTTTGTTTTCAGAGGACCAAGGTTACCAGGAGCCTCCTGCTGGGCACTTTGCTTATCCTCTTCTCTTGGAGATGCTCAAGAATGGTTTGGTGAGATGAGAAAGTCTGCTAAACTTAATCAGGAGAGTAAAAAGCAAGGAGGGGCTTCATGAGATCAGTTGACTGGAAAATAAAATGGCAGGTGGAATTCGGAGGAGAGTCATGCACACAGGAAAAGAACCCTAATTTCATGAGCATAAGGAGCTCTGAGCTGACTATTTCCAACCAGGAACAAGATTTTTGAGTTCTAATAAACACATCCTTGAAAATTCCAGCTCTGTGCTTCAGTGTAATAATAATTTAAAAAAAAAAAAAAAAAAAAATTTCATGAAATGTTAGGGATTACAGAGGGAAAGAAAAGCCACCAGACCACCATACTGCGACAGCACACGTGCTCATTTGAGACACATTTTGAACACTGTGTAATTTTGGTTTGTCATCTCAAAAATGGTTGTCGTAGAATGGGTAAGACAGTGGCAGTTAGTAAATGAAAGCTGTGGAAGGGCTTACACACAGGTAACTTGGGAACAGATGAAGGCTCCGCAGTCTGCAAAGGAGGATGCAAGGAAAGGCTGAAGCAAGAATGAACACAAGGTGTGATCCCTCCTTGCAGCACAGAACTAGACATGGCAAGTGAAGTCAAAAGGATGTGATTCTTAATAAGATGTGAAATTAAGCTTTGGAATTCTTTGCCAAGGGATGCCATAGATTTTAACACGTGTTTAGGAATAAATTGTTAAGCTGCTACTGGGCAAAGATGTCCCCCCAAAGTACAACTTGTCAGTTGAGTACTCAGGAAATGCACCTTGTAAACTTCTTCTGTTCTCCCCTCAGCTCTCATCTTCAGTTTTTGGCTACTGCTAGAAGGATGTGAAGCCAGGTGAACCAATGGTGTGATCCAGTGCAGCTGCTCTTCTGTATAATCGACAGGAACAGAAAATGAATGTAAGAGGACAGCAGGGTTTTGGCACTTGGCAGCTCGACAAAGAGTCTTAGCCTTTTTTCCTCATGTGTGTGCAAGGTGGCGAGAAGCCTGGGGTGTTCTCAGAGAACCTGCAGCACGTGCATGGAGAAACGCTTGCATGGTGGACACTGCAGTGGCTCTGTGCCATCTGTGCTGGATCCCAGCCCCTGCCTCACTCAGCACCGAGCCCAGATGCACCTCCTGTGTGAGGAGGGACAGTTCATCCCAAACTGCAAAGTTCTGACTGAAATCAGAGGAGTGGGATCCTGATAGAGACCTCAAATGCAGCGCTCTCCCACAGGACCCGTGCAGAACACCCCAGAGAATTGCTCAGCTCCTCTGGAGGCTGCTGCTCCCCCAGAGTCCCCAAAGCCTACAAATCTGCTCCCTGTAGAGGCAGCCAGCCTCCCAGGAGGGACCGGGCCAGGCAGAGAGCCCAGAGAAATGTGATTCCTTCAGAGCAGCTCCGTGCCCTTGGCTGCTTCTGGGGGAGACAGAGTTTGTGGGATTTTTTTCTGGGACAGACCCATCAGAGGCCAGACTGCTCTGGGATGTTGAGGGACGGGAAGAGCCCTCTGTGCACCACTGCTATCCGTGTGCTGTGCCTGAAGACGAGCACAGGCTGCAGGATGTGCATGGAGGGAGAGAAATGCAGGAGCAGAGACATGTCAAGACATCAGGACTAGTGCACAGCAAAGGAAGAAAAGATTCTGTGCAGGAAAGCATCGCAGTGAAACTCATGGGAATATCTACAGGGAGGAGTTAGTGGCACCAAAAATGGACTCAGCTAAAATATCAGCCCATCTGTGAGTGGATTATCCAAAAGATATCTGCACCGCCCGTGGATTTTTATAACCACACAAAGTAAGTGCTGAAATTCACACACCACTGGATTGATCTTTTTTCATAAACCTCAGAGTGGCTGAGACATTAATTTCTTTAAAGTATGAGCTTTATTCCTTAACATGAATTTCTTGGTTTAAGAACTCAGCACTGTCCTAAGTATCATCACTGTCAAAATAGCAACCCTTTAATTCAGTAAAGATGGGAATGGATGGAAAAACTCATGTGGAGAGATTTATTACTTAATAAAGTTTGCATAGCACATTTAGTCTGGATGTAATTCATGAAACCTTGGATGTTCACTGCTGAAATCCTGCAGTACATAAAATAAGGAATATCTACTCCCCTTCCACAAGTCAAGAACCAATAAGCACACTGTGGTGACTGATCAATGGAGCACCAAACCAACCCAAACCATCCCTTCTGCTCCCACATTTCACACACATGATTATGCTGTTATCACAAATTAAAATATTGGAAATTAACGAATTAAATAAGTGAACGAAAAATAAGGAAAGACACTTCTTTGGAAGTTTAAACTGAGTCTTCTCCAGCAGCAAGAAACAACAGTATGGATACAGAGATACGCCAGATGGCTTCAATCAGGTTTTACAAATTTACTCAGAAGTTTTTATGCAGAGAACATGAATATTCTGAACCTGCAGTACAATGTACGCTTGGGAAAGTCTGTATGCATTACTGAGGAGGTGTGAAGCAATCACAGTGATGCACAGAAAAACCACAAGATGAAAAACAGACTTCCTACACAAAATATCAAACCTTACATGTTTTTAGAGAGAGTATTTTTGTTGTCCATGTTAAGAATGTTATTTTCACTTCAGTTTGCAACACCACAGTAATTTCTTTCGCAGCTTTTTCTTTCATTTTCATAAGTAATTTTTCATTAGAAGCATATCTATCCCTAACGATTATGGTAACTCAGTTATCCCTTTAAACCTATTTTTATGTGAATAAATGGTATCTAAAAGCAAACAAAACAAATAGAGATCAGAATCTGCTATTGTTATCTAGTAACTGCACTAGACATTTTTATGTGATAAACAAGTGCCTATAAAACTCAGTGGTTCTTTATCTCAGTGTTTCCATCCACAGTACACACTGTATGGCTTAGCCTTGTGAGCTACTTGGGATCAGCAGGGTAAGCAAGGAGAGGAAACACAACTGATTTAGACATCAAACTCTGGTTATTTTCCTTTCCACATGGCTTATTTCTGCTCCTCTTAGTGCACGCTGTCAAAGGGGTCAGTAACACACAGAAAACGCTTCTGTCCTTTGCTTTCCTACTCAGCAGCCATCCCGCTTCCCTTTCTGTCACTGAGGACAGGGTGTTTTCCCAGCCAGAGAAAATCCCGGCAGAAAATAAAGATTGTTTGCACTGGGATTATCCATTTCAGTATTTGTGTAAACAGCATGAAAAGGTCACGCAATTCAGTCCACGACTCTGAACACTTTAATCTGGGCGTTTCATTTTGAGTTTTTATTCAGGTACATCATGACTTTGTTCCTTTGCCAGATTTCCTATGTGCACCATAGGAAATCTCTTCTCATTGTAACTGGATCTCTGTTGTAACTGGATTTCTGTTGTAACTGGATCTTTGTTGTAACTGGACCCTTTTTAAGGCAACCCATCCTTGGGACATCAGACCATTGTGAAGGATGTGACAAGCTGCCTCAAGGAGACAGAAGATGGTGATATGAGCAAATTACAGCTCTGATCACAGCCGAAATTTTGGTTTCAAACCTTTGTTTCTGAAAGCAAAATCTTTCCAATAAAAACATACTTTGCACAATGAAGATGACAATTTTAAAGGAAGGATTTTAACGGGTTGGTCTATATTTAAATCTCTAAAGTTTTTTGTTTTCTCCCTGTAGGATATAGTTACATATTTAGATGTCAAAATGACAAAAGATTGGCATGCTAGTGAGCACATAGATTCATCCTGGAGCACGTGGGCCTCTTGGGAATATATATCTGACACACAGGCAGAGTACATTTTTTAAGGAATTAAAAACCCCTCTGATCAAAATGATGCACTTAAATCTTACAGAATTAATACACCACAGTGAGCAGGTGAATGCAAATGAATCCCAGAACTCCAAGGGCTGGCTTCACAAAGAGCGTGGCAAATGAGGCATTGGAGGAGGGAGGGGAACCTTCCAAATCATACCAGGCTAAGAATCCTATTCCTGAGACAGAGAGAATCTAGCCTTGCACAATTTACAATGTGGTAAAAGCCCTTAAGGTGTGATGGATGGAAAAAGTGTACATCTGAATTCCTAGCCAATGAAATCATAGAGAGATAGGGCTGTTACCAGGCTCAAGTCCCAGATTTACTGCATTTGCAAACACTGGAGTGCAGTGTAGACAAGATAAATACTGGAGATGACACTGGCAGCCAATAAAAGTCCTTCAAAGTGCTTGATTATGATCCATTATTTATGATCTAACATGAAAACTGTGGGGAGGAGGAAAAGGTCCCTGTCACAAAGGCTTTGAACGTGAGAGATGAAGGATTAAAAACAGAAGGGGAAGTAAGAGATGATTTCCTAAGTGAGGACATAAATTGTGTTTTTCTGTCACTTCTAGCAGGCTGCCCCAAGGTCTGTAACATGTAACAAATTTAGTAAAATTACTTGAAATTATCTGAGAGCACTCGTGTCCTAAATAATGCATGAGGAGTGCTGGTTACTGTTGGAAACGTTTTGGACTGCTCAGCCTCAGAAATGTTCAAGTGCCCACACGAAGTCAGTTCTCCTTAAAGCTGCCTACAGAAGGAAATGCATATGATCCTTAAATTAATCCTTCCAGAGGAGCTCACACAATCATACTGAGATTCTAAGACTTCTGTTACAAAAATGGACAGTTTATCCTAACAGCCATTCTTTTGACAGATGACTTGAAATAGATCCTTTATTTCTACTTAAAATCTCAATGTTCTACAACCACAAGGAAGAAAATGATAGAGACACAAAAATTTCGGTCTTATGCTTTGACCAAATATCAAGAACAAAAAAACTGCATCCTGTAACAGCTTCAAATTTAGCAAACCACATTAAAACACACTAAAGGACAAGATAATTTAAATGAAATTTTAATACAGCTCTTCACTGTAAATTGCATTCAGCACAAATATTTCACTCAATTGCATTTGTTTACTCACTGATACAGAAAAGGATGTCTCAATGTGTAAAGGCAAATGAAATAAAGCAACTCTGGCATTACACAGCAGAATCTGGCCTTCACACAACAACCTACCTCATCTCTTAAAAATTCTGAACAGAGATGCTAAGCAGTATTTGTCTCAACAAAATGCCGAGACTAATCCTAAACTGAATTGTTAAAGGTAGTAACAATAACTTGAGAATCACGAACATTCATTCCTTTCACCTCTCTCCAGTAGTAATTAAAAGCAGTGTATTGTCTAAATACTGTGGTGTGAAAAACTGGAATGAGTGTTTCTCACCTGTAACTAAAAGCAGAACCAGAACCCGTCAGACCCATTCTTACCTTGCTATCATTATTGTGACAGAACAGGAATGTCTCTGCTGTCCAAATGCAGTGTGCCTGAGCATTTTTGTTCATGTTCTGCACTGCCAGGATGGGTGCTGATGATGTTTGCTCTCCATGCCCCAGCCCAGCAGGGCTCTCAGCAGCACTTTGCCTCAAGCAGGCATTTTAACCCCAAACTGCTCTGAGTGTTCCTGGGCATTCTGGACAAACCCTGCCCTCCTCTCCATCACAGCATCCTTCAATCCCAAACTGCTCTGAGTGCTCCTGAGCCCACTGCACAAACCCTGCCCTCCGCTCCAGCTCCATCACAGCATCCTTCAATCCCCAGACTGCTCTTTGGCACCAACAAAAGGTTTAGCATGGACTGCTGCCACCCTGTCAGTCCCCAGCTAAATAGCTGAGAACATATGCAGAGATTGTGCTGCTCAGTTTTAGTGGTTTATGATGGCACATTTAATTGTAATAAAAGTGCAATTGATGGAAAGCGAGTTACAGATTGAACAGGCAGTACAGCAGATGTACAAGGTCATTCAACAAGGACTACTCATTACTTCAAATTACTGCCCATGAGGAGAATGTACAGAATATGCCAGGATGGAGCACTTTCTCTGACACCTCATCTTTCAGTTTCATCCCAAAGGCCATCTTTGTTTTCTTTCTGGATAGCATTTCCCAATTAGAACCTGCTGCCTTAAGTTACAACGACTCAATTGCCATCTCCACTGCCATCCACACATGAGGCTGCTCCTGCTGCTCCCATCCGTTCTGAGAAAGACGCTTGCTACAAATTGCACACAACAGTTCCTCTGTTCACAGACCTGTGTTTTTGCCCCATTTCACAGAGTGAGCAAAGACAGATGCCTTGTTTAGTTTTAAATCACATTTGCGTTCTATTTTCATTTATCTTTTACTTTGACAGCTCCTCGTTGCACTACAGTCTGACAATATTTGTCAAGAAAAAACATCCCATAACTTGCTTAACAGTTTATAGGATTTGGCAGCATTGGAGCTTTTTCTTGATTATCTGTCCTGGCATTCCCAGACAGAGACAAGCATTAGATGGAGACAGTTAACTGGAACACAACTCCGTTCATTCTTCTGGGAATCTGCAATATTTTACTGGAGATAGTTCATGATCTTTTTCATCGACTGCTGCCTTCCAAAGAGCCGAGATCAGAACCTTCATACCTGTTAAATGATTTTCCAGTGAGCTGGAAGGGAAGCATAGCCCTGCCTATGGAGAAGGCATGGCTGAGGAGGAGTTAACGAGGTATTCATTAAGGAATGCTCATTCCATGACATCTTCAAATTTCATTTAACAGAAAGTCAGATTTCCTATCTGAAGAGCCCCTGCCTAAAGCAGAAGGAAATGCCAGAAATTAGCTCAGCCCTCTGCAAGGCTACCTTGAACCATGGCCCTGTCTCACTGAACTCTGACAGGGAGGAAGGGCCACGTGTCCTCCTTCACTCTTCAGAGGATGCTCTTCTGACACCTTCCTGCCTCCCAAATTCAGGGCCTCTTTGCACTAAAAGTTACCATCAATAGTTTAAAATAATTAATCTTTTGTTAACTATAAACACACACATTCTATTTCTATATAAATAAAAATAGTAACTATATTTTACTGTACTGGTCAAGAAATATCTCAGAAAATAGGTTCATTAGAGCCCTTCACTTTGTATTTTTGTGCTGGCATTTGGTGTAGAGTTTGGTGTAGAATAAATACCATATTTACATATAGGAAAACTATGACTCCTATTCATATCACTTTCAATCTACAGTCTCAAAATTGCTAATCTGAAAAATTTCATGCCATGAAAAAGATAAAGCTCAACTGGAGATCAGTAGCAATGTTGTTATTTGCAAGCACCATCAGCAGAGAATATCAACCTTTTTGTTAGGAATGCATCAAGGAAATTGATTCAAGTGGCTCTAGTTTGAAATATTGCCCAATAGCTTTCAAACATATTCGTTAATTGTCCTGACAAATACAAAACACCCCAAAACCAAAGCTTTTTATTTCAAAATTCAAAAGAGATAGCACAAGAAAATGATTTACTGGACACATTTAATAACGTAACTGATAACACTTATTCTGAATGGCTGCAGAACACCCAGAGCAGAGTAAATGTCTACTGTTAATTTTCTTCTCTTCCCGTTTCTCCAAGATTTGGCAGAAAACATACTTATTTATGAGTGGTCACCTATAAATCTAATGATAAGTACTGCTTCTTATAACCCAAAGTGCTGAGATAACATGTTTGTCTAACCAACTCTTTTTATCAGTGTGCTGTGCACATGGATGTGCTGGCCCTTTACAGAATTCAGCTGCCACAAGGCCTTCAGGAGCATCAATCAGTCAGCAGAGACAGTCCTGGAGGTTTGATTGTTTTTCCAATGGCACACAGTGCATGGCTGCCACAACTGATAAGAACCCCTCAAGTGCTGGACAAATCCAGCCTGATTTTGTTTTTCTGCCCTCATTCTCTCTCGTTGTTTATCTCTTTCTTGCAACACCTCGTTTTTGTAGTTGACAAATACGACTTCTAATATTCACGCTTTTCTGAAAAATGGTAATTTCAGAGTGTGAAAGTGTTTCTTTACCCCCTCCCCATAAATCCAACCTGCAATCATTCCAAAAGGCATCAGCTCCTGTGGCTCTCACAGCACTACCACATTTTTTGGGTTGTAAGAAGCACTCTGTTCAAGAAATGCCAGAAACACTGGCAGCAAAATACTACAAGAAGCCATTTGAATGGGAAATATATGGAATTCATGGCCTTGATAAGGTTTCTGTACAAGACTTAGGATCATTTAAGAAGACTAAAAGCCTTTTGTTTTGCTTTGTTTTTCAGAGCACACCCCATGCACTTCACAGAAGGACATTATTCACCATTTCTCAGATTAAACAAAAGCTGTGGAATTACTGCAAATTGCAAAGAATGAAATTAGAGATGCCTGTAATTCAATTTAATTTCAACAGACAGACTACGTGTTACCAGTAAAGCACCAGGGCTGACAGAAATCACAGAGCCCCAGAATGATTTGGGTTGAGGGACCCTTGAAGATCATTTAGCTCCTTCTCAGGGACATTTTGCACTAGCTGAGGTGGGATGCCACAGATGAAGACAAAGCACTCCAGAAATGTCCCACTGGCATTGATGTCAAACTGTGCTGATGGATCAGTCAGAACTCTAAGTGCTGACCTTGGCACTGCCCTCATTTTCCACCTTCACGTGAGTTCAGCCTCAAGTTCTGGTACCTCTACTCTTAAAAAAGCAATACAGTAACTCGGTATAAAGGGAAAACTCTCCTACATTGGCGAGTGAGTAAAGGAAATATTTTTACTGGTTATTGTTTAGCTTTCATAATGCTCCAGATTTCCACTCTCCCTTGGCAATTCCAACTTAGAAAGATATCAATAGTTTATGAAAAACAAAAATCATGTTCTAAGTCTCACTTTGAATGGACTTGCTGTTGTCATTGTATTATCATCTTATTGCCATCACTTACTAAATTTAGAGCAGGAAAGGCTTTTCTGGGATTTTACAGAGAAACCTCTACTAATGCAGTTGTACTACTACTATTGAATTGTCTTCAATACATATATTATTTTGCTTAAAAATGTACATAGATTATTCAGCTATTTTTAACTTTGTTTCCACTTTCACCCACATAATAATCAGAATCTGGAGGACACCACCAATATTAATGAAAAATTGACATGGGTAGCTCAGTCTGTGTATGGATAATCACTAGGTAAATATCTATACAGCTTGAATGAAATTGATGCAACTCTGAGTAGAATGAAAGGGTTTTTTACAAAGACTAGAGGAAAACATCACTGTACCTATGAAACTTCAAGGTGAGAAACTCAATAATCTCAGCAAAGGGCTGGATGTTAGGTGTACTGGAGCCCATAGTTCATAAAACCTTGTATTCCAAATTTAGATTAACTTCTTTTTCAGAATATCGAATTCTTATTTGCTATGGGGCATCTCTTTAATATCATAAGAATGTTAGTAGGAGTTAATAGAAGACATTTTGAATCACCAACACTGAAGAAAATTGGATCCTACAGAAATATTGAATAATGAGATGATGAGGACAGAGGAGCTGTACAAAGTTTTATGCAGCTACTGCTATGGCCAGGCAATGCTAAATTCATAAGAGACAAAGATCAGAGAAGTATTTCAAAAATTAATTCATCAACCTTCCCACCTCTGAGATAATATCTTCTTTCAAATGTTTCAGCATGGTTTTTTTGACAGCTTCTGCTTGCACAAGTCAGCACCTTAATTTGAGCCACCCCAGAGCACTTCACTGTTTGAGAAGACATTTTCCAAGCTCCATTTGCATCTTGCCCATGTACATTCCACCAGGGCATGTGAAACTGGACTGCCCTGGGAGACACACACTCCTCCTCCCCAGCCCTGAGTTTCTGAGGAGGGTGAGGATAGGGCACCCATCAGGGGATCTGAGCAGCAGGGTGAGGAGAGGATAGTACACCCATCAGGTCAGATGGAGAAAAGCCAGCAAAAAGAGATGAGAAAGGGAGTGGTAAAACTGAGAAAGGAAAAGCACTCTTTGGATCAGATCTGTACAGAGAGAAAACTTCCATGGGCCAGTGACAACCATAGCCCGCTACAGCTGGAGAGCACTGGGGCATGTGTGGGTTTCCAGAGCAGTGGCCAGTCCCTAAAGGGCTTTTAGGCTTTTCAGAAAGGCAGAAATCAGCTCCCCCATGGTTCATGGGCTGCTACAGCTCCTGCAGGGCTACCACAGGGGCTGCTGGATAACACGGACCCACAGCAGTACAGAGAAAGTGAGACAGCTCCAGGCAATTTCCTTGGGTTCTCCTGGCAAGCAGGCATCTCCCAATTGCAGTTCTGTGCCAGGATGGAATCCTCACCCTGGAGAGAGCCTGGTGCCTAGCTCCTCTCTGCTCTCTGCCCCGTGGCACACAGTGTGTGTGGGGCACACAGGCTGCTCTGTGCCTCTCAGGGGACACTGATGTTGTGGCCAAACATCCCCAGTTTTATTTCCAGCAGCCATTCAGCACTTTAACTTGTGCTTCAGCACCCATCAGGAGAGCCCGTTCAAGGCTGCACTGGGTTTTGGAGACTCTGGCTTTCAGTCAGGTGCTGTGTCTGGAGAGCTGACAAGGATGAAGCCAGGAGCTGCAGCAGCTCCACACCATCGAGTTCTCACTCATGGGGCTGTTTTTAGAATTTTCTCTTCAGCTCAGCCAGTTTCAGGCTCACACTGCTCCCGTGCCCCATGCAGCTGAGGAGTGTTACTGTGATTCTCAGGGGCTCAACCCATGAGTGTCATCAACCTACCAATGTCCCGAAGTGCTATCTGCTGTTTTTGCAGCACACGCTGCACTCGGGTGGGAGATTGCCTCTGCTGCCTTCATCCCCAGAGAGCTTCTTCACATGGAAAGTGCTGAGACACTGGAAATCTACCCAAAACACTGCTGCTATCCCTGACTTTGATAGATCCAGCTACTTAATAAAATGGCATACTGGAATACAATAGGAAAGGAAAAAAACCAAAAAAAAAAACAAAAAAAAAAACCCACAAGAAAAAAAAACAAACCAAAAAAACCCCCAACCACCCAAACAAAAAAACTCCAACAAACCAAACCACTTAGTTTTGAGTTCATTCAGTGCTGATGATGCATCTGAAAAATGTTAGGCAGCAAAACACTTCAAAGATCACTCTTTCCAAACAACAACAAAAACACTACCTTAAAACTTGACATTTCCAAAGTGATGAATCTTGCATTGAATCACGTGAAATGTCAAAAATGAAGAGAAAAAGAAAAATCAATAGCTGTGCAGATGAAGCAATGTGAGGTCAATCACACTGCACTGCTAGTGCCAGCCACCCGTGTCTTTTTAATAGCAGTATTTTCAAAGTCTACAATACCTGAAAGACACTAGAGATTAATTTTCCAGACCGAATTCCCTCTTAACAATGAAGTTATTGCACATCTTGTTTTTAGAAACTGAAGCAGGGGCATAATGAAACAGCAAGTGTCCAAAAAAGTTTTTACTGTATTGTTTGAATTGGTCCATCAACATTATCCTCAGAATTTCATGTTATATAAATTTTCCTTTGAATTGGATATATTTTTACTGGCAGGTAACTGAAAGTTTTAATCAGAGGAGAAAAAAAAAAAGACTTAGAAATCATCACTGCTTTTGAAATGTGCCCCGAGGCAGCTGCTGACCCTTTTGTAAAAAACCCCATGATTTTCCAGTGAAATTCGCAGCTGTGCCATAAATGCACAGGGCAGTCCGAATGGGGCACGTCCTGGTGGAGCTGGCCTTGCTTCCACGCTGAGTGGGGAGCTGACAGTGCCTGGCACAACAGAGGTGCCCAAAAGTAGAGAATACGAGTATCCCCTGTACTGCATCTCAGTGTGCCTGGCTGGGAAATAAACCTAGGGCATTTCATTTCTTCTCATGTACTAAATGGGGATTTTATCCTAATTTATCTCTGGAATGGAATACCTTGGACTAGCCAGAGAGACATGTTGAACATTGGCAGATACCTGTAAGTAAAACAGTATAATCACCCAGTGGGAACCTCCTTCTTGTTCTAGGGAATGTAATGATCTTCTTGTTACCTATAATCACTGGTTTTATTTAGGTTTAAAAGGCTTCTTAATTAAAACACAACCTAGCTATGGAATATTAGCACAACTGTTTTGATTGCAGCATTACTCACATAAAAAGGTAAAACAAAGTGTGGTGGAAATGGATGACTCCTGGGTAGGAGGTTTGACTCCTGATTTAAGAGGAGACTGAAGAGAGGGAAGCTTTTGTTCCTTTTTCTAAAAATCTTATCAGTGGAAATGAAGGTTTATTTGACGAGAAAGAAAAAATAAAGGCATTTCACAGAAAAGAGGATATCCGAACTGATATTGGAAAGTAGACTTATAATGACTGATGTTAGAGATTAGTCCTGAAAGATTAATGACATTAATTTCTAAGACTATCCCTAAACCTCTCTAGTCCTTCTAGGACCGTATAAAATCATATATTTTTACAGCCTGAACTATTTTAGAGCTTTAAGATATAGACAAAAATGGAGACTCAATCTATAAAACACAGTTAGTGCAAGTAAAAGAAAACTGTCAGTGAAGCTTTTCTTTTAGATTTTCCTACAATATTTATGATTTTCTATTGCTGTTTAAAGAGGAAGTTGGGGGAAAGCCTTACTTCGAAGGATATGAGTAGGTTTTTTCATTTGAAGGATATTTTATAGCTAGGAAAAAAGTCAGGTAGCCTTTGAAATGAGATTTTTTCACTGCACCCCCAGCGTGGAGCTGAGGTAAATGTGGAGTTGAACTGCAGCAGCCTGTGGCAGCTCTCTCTGTAATCACTGAGCACACAGGGACAGGTCAGAGCATCACTGATGGTCTGGTGCTCCTTCCAATCTGGCAGCAATCTTATTCAACTGCATGTGTACAACAGAGAAAAAAGAAACAATTAAAAAAAAAATTAGAAGTAAATATTAAATATAATATTTACTGGTTTTGATGAGCTGATGGTTAAAGAGCTCCTTCAAAAGTCTTAGCTTTTTCCAAGGCAACACCTTCAAAAACTTTCATGCTTTTGAGGAAAGTGGAGAAATGCCCCAGTTTCTCTGTCATTAGCAAACGTATAAAAAATCCAAATATGAACTGCTTTATTCAAAAGATGTAAACTTTAGTAACGTGACTGTGATCCATGACACCCACATGATAAAAATCTACAAAGACAGTGCAATGCAGAAGAAAATATATAATTTAGCTCTGCCCTCACATGAACCGAAGCTTGGAAATCACAGAGTGACCAAGTAGGGGCAGTGATGCTTTCTTTCTGAGAGCTCAGAAGAATGCCTAAAATCATGTCATGCTTGCATGATTTTTTTATTTCCTGTCAGAGACAGGAAATCCTCTTTATCGATCAAATCTAGAAAAGTGATGGTTTCAGCAACCTCAGCTTCAAATCACTTTCCTAGCTGGGCTCTTCCTTTCTGCAAAGGACACAGAGCTCCTACATTTACTGCAACACACATTTTGTAGGTACAGTAATTTTCAAAGTTGTTCTCAAGTTTACACTGGACCTATCTTTGAAATCTTAACTTCCCTATTTAAACCAAAGTCTGAAGGCAAAAATCCTTTGGAAATTCTGTTACCAAGAACTACTTGTTCTGCTTATAGACTAGGATGTTTTGGGACCCTCCTACTCCTACAGTATAAATATGTACCAGATGTTTGTGAAAAAAAAATCTGGTAATCAGTCTAATTAAACCCATAGATTTTATTGCATATTTTAGCATTTCATCTGTAGTCTGTAAAATCAAATTGCAGATGCTATATACATGAGCCACAAGTCAGATGCAAGCAAAATAGCTCGTTCAATAGGGTGTTTTTTTCTTGTTTTATTGTAAAAATGTATCTTGCAGATGCTTGTTACTTCTACCTAAATTTAGAATATTTGGATAACCCTCTTTAGGATTACTGTTAGCATCAGATTTTGGGGGAAAAAAGACGTCCATGGTCTGCCATATATATCTTGTCAGCTTCTGCTCAAGAACTTCTGACCTGATGGTCAATCCCAGTCAAGCTGGAGACAGAAACTGGGAATAATTTGGAATGGAAAGGACTTTGGAGGGCACCTGGTCCAACCTTTTGCTCCAAGCAGAGCCCAGTTGCTAACCAGTGTTTTATTGCTTGGGCCCAGTTTGAGTTCATGTCTTCATCAGCAGTTCAGGCAATGGGATGGAATGAACTCTCCCCGAAATTGTGGTAATTACCAAATCTGCAGGAGTGCCTGAAGCATGGAGGGAAGGCTGCTGAAGCCTGGGATGGCTTAGGGAGGTGTTCCTGCTGTCCACATGGATGGGTTAGAGAGGAAGCTGAACCACTCCACAGTGAACAGCAAAAGGACAAGAAGTAACAGCTGCAGCCCTTCCATTTTGGGAGATATAAAGAAATATAGTTTTTCACCATTTAAATGGTCAATAGGCTGTCCAGAGAGACTGTGCAGAATTCTCAGAGACATTCAAAACTCAAAGATAAAAGGCCTTGAGCAACCTGATCTTATTTGACATGTTTTGATTTGAGCTTGAGTCAGGTAATTCACAAATATCTAATCTGACCTAAATTAGCCTGTGATTATATTATTTGAAGAATTATGACAAAATCTAATAAATTGATAATGTTATATATGTACTGCTGCCTGAGGTAACCATATATTTAATTATGTTTCGAAGGTAAGATTGCAGGGTAAGCATTCAAAACTTAGAGAAGTTTAGAAGTATGGCTGGCCATTAACCAATTAAACACTATGCATTTAAACCAATATATTATCCTTAATTACATGCATGAATCCATTATTCCACCACTTCAATTACTGAGTGAGACGAATCATATTCAGTGAATAGGAAGCAATTCAATATTCCTTATCTTGAACCAACATGGTCTCAGATCATATTTGCTGTTTGCTCTAAAAAGCCAAATTCTTATTCTAGGAATCCATAAATGTAATAGCAAGATGGAGTATCAAAATTGTCTTTGTGAGGTGAATTAATTTCTACATTAAACAGAATAAAATTAAGAAAAAAAAATGCAAGGATTTAGAAGTTTCTTGAAATGTATATGCTGCCTTTGGCATAGAGAAATCCATACTGTGATAGTGTGTCCTGAGAGTTTCTACTCCACAATATAGAAGGAAAAAAAAATCATAACCCTTGAGTTCATGGCATGCTAAAGCAGTACCACATGCCACCCACTCTTCCCAAGTTCTGAAATACCAGTTTTAACCCCAGAGCCTCATTCCAGGCCTCAATACATTGGTGCCGAAGTGGGCGGGGCTGGAATAGGTGACATTGGGAATTGGAGCAGCATACTCTGCTTTTTCATCCTGGGTGTGCCTCGACAGCCCTGCCTTGGACAGGAGAGCCCAAGGCAGGTTCTTCTCTTGCAGGAGCACTGATGTGGGGAGAGAGCCCCTTTGAGCCTTGGGGAGCAGCAGGGTGAGGGTTCAGAGGACACCATCAGTGCTGCAATGGAAGGGAGGAGAAGGGGAGCTCCAGACAGAGAGAAAATTAGCAAGGACAACAAGCAGAGAAAGCCCCAGAGCACCTGAAGATGAGAGCTTTTCATCATTTTTCGTCAATTACAGGATAGAAAGGATAAAAAGTACTGTTTCAGAAGAGGACCTTGATTAAAAATGCACTTGAACATTTCTTTTGCAAGTATTAAACAAATATTGAGACTGTATAATTCAAGATAGCAAAACAGATAGTACAAACTCAAAAGATAAAATATTGTTTGCAAGTCAAGGAGGATATGGCCCTACATGCATCTCACCTTTGCATGGCATTTGGTGTACATTTAATTAAGAACACATTTTGAACAAGAAGATTGCATCAAGAAAGTATGTTTATAGAAGTCAGAGATATCTCAAGTCATATATTATGGAAGCAAAACCACAGGTATTTTCCTTTTTTTTTTCTTTTTCCTTTTTTAATTTCAAATTTGCTTCAGTTAGTGACATTCACACTGTAACAGCTCAATGAAGATCTTATACAAAATGTTAGCAAATGCCACTGCACTGCCTGTAGAGAATAAGGGGCTTATTGACATAGCAGCTTCCAGCATAAAATGTCATGATTGCAGTATTGACTAACAGCATATCAATATAAACATCTGAGAGTGGAGGTAATGCTCGAAGACAATCATCCTGAACCACCAGCTCTGCACTTCAACAACAAAAACACCCATGCCTTCCTCCTGGAGCATTTTAAGATATAAACTAGAGATTCTGTTCAAGTGGTTGAGGCACAACATAAAGACTCTATCCATTTAGCCTTCTGTCTTAGGCAATTTAGCTCTTGACATTTTTCTCATTATTTTTGCTCTGTATCTTCAGCGTGTATCATTCTGTGGGCATGGCAGCAAAGAGCATTTCTTTTTCCTTTATCAGAAATACTTGAGAAATTGTCTTGGGAATGGCTTTAACAGTGGAAGCAATGCACAAAACAGTAACTTGCCTCTGCTACTGAGTGCTAAACCAGCACTGCAGTGTTTATAGAAATAAAGGTCACTCAGCAGCAGGAGAAGCCACCCTTGTTCACTGATTTCTCCTGGAGGTGAGACACAAACACATGAAGAAGCCCCGTTGGAATGTCTGGGGAGGTTTTGAGGTGCACTGATCTCCTGCCTTGTCAGGCTTCTCCTGACACCAGTGCTGGAGCTTGTCAGGAATTCCTCTGTCCAGCAGAATAAAATGGAATTTTCCTTTTGGCCAAAGGCTCTCACAGCAACATCTGGGCACATCACATCTCTAGCAGATGATGGGGTCTGAAATTCTTTCCTGAAGTTAATCTGCTCTCTCCATCCATCTTAATTCTGAAGTAAAAGGAAATATGGATGGGAATGCAGAATTACTGATCAAGATTTATTTCTTTAGGCAATACCAAGCAGTTCAATCCGTGTTGCACACATATATGTGACTATCTTCTATTCTTTTTCTAGGCTAATGCATTGTGGGGTTTTTTTTAATACCAAAGGCCTAAAATCCATCTAATATTAAATATACTACTTAGATATCATCAGTTGCTAACTGTTTTAAATAGTTCTTACTATGTAATTTACTGGATTTAGAAAGAAACAGGAGTAAAAATGGAGCTGCTCCCCTCAAAGCTTTGGTTGAGCTCTGAAGTGCAGCCTTGCTGCCAGAGAGGGGAAGGGAGCCCAGTGCAGGCTTGGATCCCACACAGGGCTCTGGAGGTTGGTGGTGTCCCTGCCAGGGAAATCCCTCCTGCCTCTCAGCTCTGTGCTCAGCTCTGCCCCAGCCCTGCAAAGCTGAGCCAAGCCCAGCCTGCAGCCTAGAAACCCAGCAGAGAGTGGAGACTGATCTGTAGGAGGATGGGAAGGTACCAGCCCTGCTGCAGCAGCTGCTGCAGTGCCTTCTCCAGGCAGGAAAAAACTGCACAGAATCTTCTTTATGGAAATGGGATCCACAGTTCTGGAAAATGGTTGAAAATTTTAAAACTAAACAATTGAAGTCTGTCTCTCCAAGTTTGGTGGACAATCTTTTTTTTTTTTTTTTCTGAGGAGTTCATGCTATCCTCTAAATCATCATCTTTTCCTAACTTGTGGGATGCTCACAGGCACCTGGCTATCTGTGCAGGTTAAACATGGGCAGATTTTCATGCAGCCTGAAAGAACAGGAGCTCATGTCAGCCCCAGTTCTGCCTCCTGCCTACAAAACCACATTATTCCTGGTCAGGTAACATCAAGCTGCTTGTGCCAGCCTGAAGCTGTGCAGTAGCCTCCATCCTGCTCAAAGCAGAGAATTCCCTCTTTGCACAGACTGGTCCACAGCCCATGACACTTTTTAAAAGGACAGGAATAACCTTCCACAAAGTAATAATTATAAATGGCATCAGACACGCTCTAGACCTGGTGCCACACAAACCCTTTCGTGTTTGCTGCTTGTGCCACTCTCCATTCCTGCAGCAGCTGGCAGTAAATAAATAAACCTCTCAGGTTAGCTCTGGAATACTGGGAACGTGCCCGAATTCCCAGGAATCATTTGCTTGCTTTTCTGGCAGATGTTTTCTGGGTCAGAAACACTGAGTGGGGCCAAACAGGCAAGTATGTTTTACTTTTTTTTTCCTTCCCCTGACATCAGTAGCTAACCCAGTTTTAATCTGAATAGATACATCAGCAAGTTTTCAGTTACTACATGGAAGAAACATGAAACACTTTTTTTTTTTTTT
>VWZN01004115.1:403095-413521 GCA_013396955.1 Regulus satrapa | reverse complement strand
TTTTTTTTTTTTTAATGAGAGAGTATGACTTTTTCATTGCCTAAAAAAAGATTCTCCATCACAGTTACAGCTCTCTCCCTGTGAAAGGACATAGATTTTTTAGTTGGAATTTAATCTCAACTCAACTTGGACATTTCTTTGTAAAGGATTACAGGAAAAAACATAATTAGGTAGGAAATAATAATGAAATAGGAAAGGTATACTCTCAAACCAGAGTAAACCACATCAAAATTTATGCTCCTTTACATCCCTGAAGAAGACAGATATTATAAATTGGTATGGAAATGAGGAATTTTTTTTAAAAGGATTTTAAGAAAAATTATTGTAAATATGGTTTTGTATCTACATGATATAGTTTCACCTGCTCAGAAACCTGAACTTATATTTAAAAAATCTGCATTCTGGAGAGGATTCCAGGTACTTTCAAACTGCGGACATAACATTTTTCCTTCAGCTCCTGGGAAAGAGCCTCTGTTGAACAATGTCCTGACTTTGCATGGGTCTGATGACTTTTAAAGCTCCAAGGGAAACTAAAACTCAGCTTCTTCTACAGAGGGTGAAAATGAAGCAGCAGGGAGAAAAGCAAATTGCAGCACCAGAGCCTAAAANTATATATATATACACACACATCAGCATTGGCCATGTGTAACAGAACTCAACTGACTGCTGAGCAGTTCCAAAGCAAGACAGCATTTCCTTTCTTTCTTCCCACCCACAAACACGTGCTATTAAGGGAAAAGATGAAATTAATTGCATAATTGAACAGAAGGCCTATAGTCTATTTATCGAGCACATGATGTTAAATACACACTTAATTTATATTTTTCCTTTTATTTTTAATCTATTTTCTTTTTTTTTCTTTTGTCATTTATCTTTTATTCTGAGTAACTCAGCGGCGCTGATCACAAAACATATTTCTTTCCTTGAACTGTCAACAGAAATGAAATGTCACGCAGTGTTGGATCACTAAATGAATGTGGAAGTGGGTCAGTGTAACTCAGCATGCCCCTTCACACCCAGGTCCAAGTGAAACCTTTTGCTTCACTTGTTCGCTTGTCATCTGTCTGCTTCACCTCACAGAATGATTACTAAAGAATTTGCTCTTCAACCCCTGGGGGGTTATTATACCCCAGAAAAATCTTTTATCTTTGAAAAATTAGTTAGAAAATGCAATAAATATTTCACAACAATGCCTGTATAAGGTCAGCTCCTGTGGAATGATTTATTGTGCAACAGCTACTCAGATAATTTCCAAATGCAGACGAGGTGCTGCATGCTCTTCCCTCTAAGAGGGCAAGGACACATCTCGCTTGAGTCACTTACAAGAGGAAAGCTGAAGGACCTTGGAGCTGAGAAACACAACAAGTGATGGAGGAATTGCCACAGGTCTCCCTGCAATGCATGGTTTCAGGGACTTTGAAATGTGCTATTTTCTCAGAGATCAAAAGGGAAAGGATACACCAAGCCAAGTATTTACTCAGTTTTAAGGAAAAGGTGCCAGCTGTGTTGTGTTGGCCCTTTATTCTCTACCAGCTCTGCTCTGTTTTTTATTTTTAATTTATAGCCAGGGTTGGGTACAACCTCCATGGCAGATGTTTATTTTGAATATTTATGTAACTTGCATCTTGCGATGGAGGAGAGGAAGGAAGCTGCTCATAAGCCCTTGCAGGGAGCTGCTTTTTGGCCTGCCACTCTCCTTCCTTCCTGTGAGCTGCTCCTTTGTGGCTCTGGCTGAGCAGGATTTGCCAGCCCAGAGAGCTTCTCCTGATGCCAGCTCTGCTGCAGAGCTCAGCTCCCCATCACCTGCATCAGTGCTGCTCCTGCACGGGAGCTGCCAGCTCCTGCCACACACCCTGCCTGCTCCTGGGAGCTCTGGCACAGCTGCCCTCTGATCACACCCTGACACTCACCAGATTAGGATTGAGGAGATGGTGCCCACTCTGATCACAGCCTGACACTCACCAGATCTGGGATCCAGGAGCTGATCACACCCTGACAGTCACCAGATCCAGATCTATCCCAGCTCTCTAAGACTCCAGCCTCCTTGACTTTGCCCTAGAGAAATGTCCGAGTGGTATTGATGGTGCACAGCTCCCAGCTGCTGAGGCAGAGGAGCTCTGAGAAGTGCCCTGGTACCAGATAAAGGCAATTTGGCAATATCCTGCATGTGCAGTCCTCAAGGCCATCCTTTGGGGCTGCTGTTTGCCCTGCTGTGCTGGTAGTGCTTGGCTGCCATCCTCTCCAGGGCATCTTCACCCAGACATTGAACGGAGCACTGCCCCTGGGGCTGAGCTGTGCTGCTGGGGAGCACCAACACTCCTGAGCTGTGGGGGAGCCTCTGATCCCTGCAGGAGCACAGGGCATTCCGTTCACACCGGCTCACCCAGCAAAGGTGCTGGCTCCCTCCCCAGGCTGCAGCAGCATCCTCTTGCTCAGGGTCAAGGTCCTGCTCACCAGGAGTGGAGGGAACACAGGAGGGAAGCTCATTCTCATTTCACTAAAGTATTCAGAATTTTTTTTTTTCTTCAGGTAGAGTTAATTTCCATGCAAATTAAGTGGAATATGAAAACCTATTCATAATAAATCTGAATAAGGCACCAGGAACTTAGGAATAGATTTGTAGTTGTGTGAAAGCTTTTATCTTTCTTGTCAAGGTTTAAGTGGTCCAGCACACTGGAAGCCCTCAGAAAAACGCCCTGTTGATGCAGTTCTTCATCCTCCCTCTGAACAGCCATCTGACAATGATTTGGGGCTTTCTCTTTTCAACCCTTTGTTTTTATGCCTCTTTCAGATGGCTCTTTTATGCCAGACTACCCCAAAGTTCTCCCTACTAGAAAAGTAGTTTCTCAATAATTGTGTTTTCATTTGCCACTTTCTGGCCTCAGACATTTTTGAATAATTTTTTCACAGCAGACAGAATCTCTGTTGTGGTGACATACGTTATGTTTTTCTCTGTTCAAATGGAGAAAATTACTTTTCCCCACACTGTGGTGGAAATTTCACTGCTTTAGGAGTCCATCCAGCTTGGAAGACAGGACTTGCTTAGAAAGCCTTCTAACTGCATTTTTAAATATGAAAATAAACTGTTCTCCTAGACCAAATTCAAATTCTTTTGTTTCTAGCCAATGCTCACAGATATAAAGATCAGGTAATAATTGCTTCAAAACTCCCTGATTTTTATATTTTTTTAGACTTTATATGGTCTTTATATATACTGCTTAAAGGGGACTATTGTAGCACATTTTATAATGAACAGCGAGACAGAACTGAGTTCTTTGCAGAATCTGAACTACAAAGTTTTTGGTCTGACAGGAACATGATTTTTTCCACTGATCTTAGAGTTCACCAGAGGGAACAGTACAGTGCTACTGCTTTAAAATCAATTTAGTTTAATTTTAAATCCACCAGGAATGATGTTTTCATAAAAATAACTCAGTAGTGATCTTTTAATCTTTTGTTCTGCTTTCAGCACTTATGACTATGTTAAAATGAACAGCCATTTGCAAGACAGGTGCCACTTTAATAACAGCTTAAAATTATGGAATAAAATTGCATAAAAGTTCTAAAGAATGTGAAAATCTATGCACCAACTTTTGAGCTATTTTTAAAATTGCTTGATCTTAGTGAATTTATTCTCCTGCCTAAGTCAGCAAAGGCAGTGGAAGAAAAAGATGGGCTTGAGGTGGCCTGGGGCAGGATGTTTGGCCCCAGCAGAGCTGAGAGCACTGCCAGGAGCTGCTCAGCTTGGCTCAGGCTCCCATTGCCTGCGTCTGCTCAGCGTGGGCACAGGACAAACAAAGCCACAAAAAGGAGAGTCCCAGAGGAGCTGCTCTGTTCACCCCATGCTGCAGCAAAATGAAGAACAGCAATGAGAGGCATCAGCCACTCTCTGTTTATATCTGACGGATATCTGCCTCCTCTGTTGATCACTTAAGTGACAAACGCTACAGTAAAGTCACCCAAAATGTCACTTGGTCACTAATAAGAGTTTGTTACTGGCATCAATTCTGCTTTGGTAATACAAACAGAGCTGAACTACAACGCCGTGATCCACTTCGTATCCTGCTCCATGCATCCTTCCTACTCCTTAGAAAACTCTATCTATTTAGCCATTCTCAGCATCAATTTGCTTGAACAAAAGCTGCACACATGAACAGCTTGGAGAAATGTGTAGGACTTTGCAGAGCCTTCATCAGGAATCTGCAACATTTTTTAAAAGAATGGCACATTAGTGAGGAGGTTCCTTGAGGAGATACTGAACCTTACTCATTGTTGAAATGTACTTCCATTTTTACAGTATGAGGGCTGAAGGATACCAGCTCACAATAACAGGATTTCCCTCCTCTTTGCAAAACTGAACACGTCTGCACAAGACAAAAAATAGCAAAGGATCACACACAAATTTCCATGTGTTTTATTGCTGCTTTTCCTTCTGGCTGGAACCAAGTACAGCTGGGAGCACAGAACCTGAACCATTCTCTGCCAGCTGAGAACAGGCAGCAGAACCATTAGAGAGAGATTAAAGTATCCAAAATGACATTTTGAGCAGTATGACTCCATCTCACACCCAGAGGTAAGTGACTGCAATGAAGCTGTTCCAAGAATACACATTCCTGTCTTAACATTGTGTTCTTCCTTTAGCATTAATCAACTTACAGTTAAGAACTTCTTAATTCTGTCTATCACGTAGAGGGCTGATATGTCATGAAAACTTTTGCTGTCTCATCCAAGATTAATCAGTTGTGGTAATTCTGCTGACTCTGGTATCCTGCATTAATCACAGATGTGGGTTTTATTTGGACAATCCTTCTGATGAGATGCTGAGAATGAGAATGAAGGTTTTCATCTTTTCATCTTTTCTCTTCCCTCTTTCCCTTCGTGCCCACAGCAATACCCCTCTGGCTCTCCTCGCCTCATGAGGCCTGTAAGGATCTGAATAAATACCCCTATAACAAACTCAGATACCGAAGGAATGTTTTTCTGATTGCTCAGTGTTACTGCTCTCTAATCAGTACTGAATCAATGCTAAAGTTACTGTGTGCTGTTTATCACAGAATATTCTGGGTGGGGAGGGACTCACAAGAAACATTGAGTCCAACTTCTAAATAAATGGCCCATAGGGGGATCGGCTCCAGGGTCTTGGTGTTACTGGCATCGTGCTCTCACCAACTGAGCTATAGAAATATATACGTTTAGATAGATAAAAAGAGATGAATAAATAGATGAGATATAATAAAAGCTGCTGATCACACAGGGCTGTTCAGTTCACATAAATATCTGCCATTAGTACTACTCAAAATGAATTTGAAAATGCGAGTGTCCACTTTTGCCTCTTTAATTCTTCTGTATTTTCTAAAAGCAGTGGTGTAATAGCTCTCCTGTTCATGAACTTGGACTTATTTTAGGATCTTTTCCATGAGATCCCTGTTGCTCAGCGCCATGCTGTTACTCCTCAGGATTGACAGCAAACCTATGTCTTTTGCTTGCCTTATTTCTGTGGGACCATACATGGTGGTGCAGACTCAATGAGCACACAGAAGGGATCCAAACCTTTTCTAAACAGGCATATTCCTAAAATCTGAATGCCTCTGGCACTCTGCCCAGTGGCCTTCTCCTTCCTTAGCTCCTGGATTTGTAGCTCTGATTTGTAACTGTGCACGTGACATTGATCCACCCTGATGAGCTGGGTTACGAGAAATTAAACTCTGAATTAAGCAATATTCATATGGAAAATGATGCCTTCTTGCTCATGAAAAGCAGCAAACAAATTAGCCTATAATACCTTATCATTTTATTATATTCCCATGTCTGTAAGGACCAGCAGTTGCACTAATAATCTTTGTATCATTAGGTTTCCTTCATTAGCTTCCATTTTAATTGAAAAGAAGTTTTCATAAACCCTTCTATTATTTCTCAAAGAGAATGGAGGCAGAAATAGCAACCTGTGGAATATTCCCCCTTCTCCTCCACGGAGGGCAGTATGCACTATTGCTCATTGCAGTTTTCTATTACCTCGACTTTCTACACGAAAAACATCCTCAAAACGCTCCCCCAACCTGATAGCATCTTAATGTGCTCTTGTAATGGATTCTGGAACAGGTGGCTAATAAATTAACCAGAGGTATGCAATCTATTATTGACTGGCATCCATCCAACCACACAGCTCTCAAATGACAGCTTGTTCCATGTAAATTTTATTGTATTGAAGGTTCCATTTGTTACCAAGAGGTTTCCTTACAGATGGAAAGAAAATGCAAATAACATTTTCTACTTTGCATAGGATAATGCTTTAAAAAAAAAAAACAAAACAAAAACGAAAACAGCAAGCAAGCAAGCAAGCAGGATTTTCCTCTAAGCCATTTATGCTCTAGGATGTTAACTAGCGAAGTAAATATGCTGAAAACATAGCAGCTTGGTCACAGAACAGATAAAAATAATATATAAAGAGTTGTTTGGTGCTTTGTTATTTAGTAAATGAAATAAAGCGTGAATAATGCAAATTGATCTTAAATAAAGGTATAAGTAACACAGTATTACATTTTACCATGTAATACTGTATAAATTATAGAGTATATTTTAATTTCCCTCTTACACTGAGCCAAAGGTGTCTTTCTTAGAGATTTGTATCACCACCCACTGACATCCATCCCCAAGCAAGTAAAGCAAAGGCTTTTCTGCTCAGTCTCTCCCTGGGCTGCTCCTCCCCTCCTGGCTATGAAGCCACAGGAAGAATCCTCTGAGGGCAGTTTTTCTGGAAGGAGATTGTTAATGAAAGACTGCCAAAATCTCCCCCCTCCCTATTCCTACCCCAACTGCAGGATATTTTCTGAAAGAAATTCCTGCAGGGCTGGAGCTGGGGCATGGGACAGGCCAGGGGAGCTGTGTGTGCCCAGCTCATGCCCAACTCGTGCCCAGGGAGAACCACCACTCAGAAAAGTGGATTTTCACTGGGAACAGATTGGAGCCTTCCCTTGACAGAGGTTTAACTTGGAGGGGGTTGGGAATCAGCATTGCAGGTGTGCATGGGTCAACGTGGGCTGCAGGAGCGGGCGGCTGCACTCGCCACGGCTGACACAAGGCACACACAGAACATGGGAAAACAGCAGCACACAGGGCACACAGGGCACACAGGACACACAGGACACACATGTGACACAGGGCTCACACGGGGCACACATGGGACACGGGGCACACAGGGCACATACGGCCATTCTCTAACCTGAACCTCACAGGGGACAATGGCATCGACACCTCTCCTGTCACACAGCTGAACAAACATATTCTCCTGCCCCGATGATTCCCTTTGTTAATCCTTTCTACCCAACAATCCCATCCCAGGAAATGTGAAGGGCACTGCACTAAAACAAATCCAAATATTTCCACAGATAGACCCATCCTGTCTTTTACCCATTGTTTTGCTGTTCACCATTCTATGCTCTAATTTTGGAAAAAAAATACTTCTGCTATACTGTATTTATTGATTCTGTATTTTTCTGTCTTTACTCACTGATGTTTCTAAACTGATCTAATAAGTCTTTTAAGAGTTATCTCCACCACAACCACAGTGGTTGAAGCATAACATTTAGTCATTCCTAGAAAAGGGGGTTGTTCATAGAACAAACAAAACAGTTTGCTGCTCTAATTTTGGAAATCACTTCAAAATGAGAAAATGTAGAAATGGAGAAAAAATGTATTGACATTTAGGATATTTAAAAACCTGAACTTTCAATTACTATCTTAAAATTAAATAATAAAAAAATCAAGTACTGCATTTGTGGGGTGACATCTTCAAGAGCAGCTTGGTCACTGACAAGAAGGAAAGCACCCAATGACACTTCCACTTAAATGCTCTGCTGAGGGCAACACCACAGAGAAACCTTCCCCTGTCAAATACACATTCAGCAGTTTCCCTAAGCAAGTATTTTCACAGCACACATTTTCAAAACCCCCAAAAAACCAACCTAATATCAGTAATGAAACTTGCCAGTATAGAGCCATTAAATAAAACAAAGAATGCTGTAATGTAGCACAAATAAAATAAGGAATGTTGAAACATGGCTCATTTATTCTTACACGTGTTTTATAGTTAATGACTCCTGTTCTGTGGGAACAGGAAATGTTTTCTGGTTTGAGTTCTTTTTATCTGCCTCCCTACTGCCAGTGCTTTTTTACTTCTGTTCAATGTGCATACAAATTGGACAATCTCAGTAGTTCTTTATACAAAAGAAAGCTATGAAAGAAATATATTTATTTGTATTTTTAAAAATATTTATTTATTCTTTTTTATTTATATAAAATAAAGGCCATCAGAATGAGCTGCCTTGATATTCCAATTAAGTGTAATAATAAAGCTGATAGTTTGTACCCATGGAAGCTGTAAGGAAATACCAATCAGGCAAGTCAGGTTCCAGGGGCCTGAGAGAAGGCAGCTCCCTTGAGAAAACGTCCCTGCTCCAGCAGGAACCCGTGGGGTGAAACACCTCTTCCCAAAGAGCATCCCAAAGCTCTGACCCGTGGGTCAGCGCATCCCTGTCCTGTGCACATGTGGGACCACATCCCTGCACACGTGGGGTTCCTCAGAACATCCCACAGCACAAACAGTAAAACAAAAGGGAGAATTTCAGGAGCCCTCTGCGCTCCATCCCCGTGTCAATGGCACTGGGCTCCATTTCCTCACCCTCCCAGAGCACATTTAAAACAAGAGTGACAGAATTTCAGGTGCTCTCTGCTCTCCCTCCCCAGGTGAACGGCCCTGGGCTCTTTCTCCTCACCCTCGCAGAGCCCAGAGCCTGAGCCAAGGAAGCCCAGGAGGAGCTCCTGGGAGCTCAGCTTTGGCCCAAGACAGCACCCGTCTCTGAGAATCAGTGCCAGGACAGCACCCGTCTCTGAGAATCAGTGCCAGGACAGCACCCATCTCTGAGAATCAGTGCCAGGACAGCACCTATCCCTGAGAATCAGTGCCAGGACAGCACCCATCCCTGAGAATCAGTGCCAGGACAGCACCCATCTCTGAGAATCAGTGCCAGGACAGCACCCATCTCTGAGAATCAGTGCCAGGACAGCACCCATCTCTTGAGAATCCCTCTGTGTGTCACGCAGCTTATCCTTCTTCTGAGGCTGAGTCAATCCCCTGATGCTGCCTGGGCACTTTAACCCTCACAAATAACACAGAGAAAACATCAGTCAAGCTTTTCCATTTCCTGACCTCCCTGGTACCTTTTTTATTCTTCTGAAGCCAGTTACATTCTAATTAAAGCTTACTTTTGCATTCAGTCGAGATGCAGTGCATTCCCTAGCATTTGTTTACTGGGTGGCAATAAGAAGCCAGGTACTAGCAATTAGCAACTAACTAATGAGGCATTAATGCTGTCAGTTTCAGTGCCATTTAAGAATTATTTTGATTGTGAGTTTAGCTTTACTCTGCAGAATTCCTGATAGTGTTACCACACTTATCCACAATTTTTGTTTTACACAGACAAAATTACCTGTAAATTTTAAATTTCATTATGGCATTTCATTTGAAATTGGTGGGTTTAATTTTGGGTTTAAAACTGCATCTTATTTTGCAGCTTCCAGATCTTTCCAAATTCATAAAATTTACTATGACAAGCACTTTTGTCAGTAAGGCTCAATACCAAATATTTTCCTGTGCTATTTTGATGCAGTGATGTCATTTTTGTACAGTTACATATGAACAATATAATTTAATAACAATATGGAGTTATGTTTTTATCCCAAGGAAGATGCCTTTATTTCTTTTCTATTAGAAGACACAAAGGGAAGTCCAAATAGTTAGATGGTCACTTTGATTTAATTATTCTGCTGTTCTCTTCCATGTTTATTTATCCCTGTGTCCCTTGTGTAGGAACTTCTATTCTTATTCTGAGCCACTGGGTGCTACCATGGTAAGAATAGATCTTCACAAGCCTTGTGCAGAACACTGGATAAATCTATCAGATACCATTATTGCTACATTTATCAGGCTGACATTTAAATTCTCTTAGTCTGTACCAGTAGAGTATCACCAGAAAATTTCAAATTTTCAACAGTGCAGGTGAAAGTGAAGAAAACAGTACAGAATACATTCAACAAATGAGTAAAATAATAGGATGAAGTAAAAATGTTCGCATTATTTTAATCCAAGAGAAGAATTCCTTGTCCGGAAAACTATTCAGAAAAATCAAATAGTGACAGACTACTTATCTTGTAACTTGATAAATCACTCATACAATAAAGTAATTTTGTGATTTTCCACTCTTTTTCTTGTCAGAGGAAAGTGTGCTACCACCATGGGTATTTCTACTCCACTGTGACAAACTGGCATCTCAGGCAGCTGCTCCTTTCAGTGCATAATATTGGCAGCCACACAAATAGCAGAGCCATTAAAAAAAAAAAAAAAAAAAAAAAAAAACAAAGCTTTTTCACC
>VWZN01004115.1:359532-403011 GCA_013396955.1 Regulus satrapa | reverse complement strand
TTTTATCCCTATTTTTCTTTTCTTTTTTTTTTTTAATTCTACTGCAAATAATAGAGGGCAATGTGAAGATCTATGTAGCATAAAGGAAGATTTGTCTTCCTAGAATAAAAGGCTAAAGTTTTGTTTCTGTGGCAGTGAGGATTTTGTGTTTTCTAAACCAAATGTACTTAAAACTGACTGGATGCTGAGAGACAAACAACAAGAAATTCTTTTAAAGCAAATGAATATTTTGAAAGGGATAAAAGTGAACCGATACAGTGAAATACATGACATTTCACTTCAGGTGATTACCTTGCAATTAGTAAATGGTTCTTGAATTTTACACTGAATTCTATGGTATTGACAACTGTCAGAAAAATTAATTAATGGCCTAAGGCGATAATTGATCTGACCTGCTAAAGCATATTTTTCCATGCTAAATTGAAAAAAAAAGTAAAAATTATTATTATTGTTACAGTAATTATTGGAATTCCCTCCATTGCCAGTCAGAAAGGTCCTTGAAGTAACTCAGTTCAGAAGTTTGAGTAGAGGAATGACTGCATTATAAATAAAATTATCTCTGTCCAGCACATTTACTGTCACAAGACATTTATTTTTGTTAATCATATAGACAGAGAATGTTTATCAGAAGAATTTTCAAGACAGAAATTGAGGTTTCTTCATTTCTCGGTATAGGAAGGACTTAATGCCACCAAAAACTCTAAAAAAAAAAAAAAAGAAATTCTAGGACCAACTTCAAGAGAAGCAAAAGGCAAAAAAGTCCCCAGCTTCAGGAAACAATCTCATTGTATGCTGCCAGTTCTTTTTTCTGCATTTCTAAAACCATTTCCAAAATCCCTCTTTGAGAATCAATCCATGATATTAAAAAGAAAAAACCCTCCAAAGCAGCATAAATCAATCATCTTGTATCTTTTGCTTCATTAATGACTGACACTCAAAGATTTCCTAATTGCTACAAATGAGAGCCCTTCATCAGGGAATGATGCAAAATCTCTGCAAGCAGAGAAGAGAACCAGGGCAGGGAGTAGCCATGGCTGACATTGCATTTAGCAGCAAACACATCAAGAAATTTATTTATAAGTCAGAGCTCTTGAGGGGCTGTTACTGACATCTGACAGAATCCTGGCTGTGGGACACACAGCTTCTCAGCCCTGGCATTTATATTTTATATTATTTTATATTTTATTTTATATTCCCAAGAGACCCTCCAGCATGGCCCACACCTCAGCACCTTGTCTAACTGCCTCTGTCAAGCAAGGAACATAAAAAATTACCAAGGAGAGTGGAGAATTTAGAATGCTCAAAAATTGATTGCATTTGAAGAAAGAATAAAGTTTTGTCCCCTACACATGCGTAACTTAAACCTAGGTTTTAGATTTTTTTTTGACACTCAGTCGGTATAATTTTTTCCAATGTTTATTATGGCCAGTGAGATGAAAGATCAGGATACCTGGTGAGCTGGGAAATTGGAGAAACCAAGAAAATGCTGCAGTTTACACTGGCAGCAACGTTGAAGGCTTTCCATATTTACCCGGGCTGTGAGACCCAGTCTGAACTTGCACATCCTCTCAAAACAACGGGATTTATTTTTAAAATTTGAAACTAGACTACATTGCTTTTCCCATATTTTATTCCCTATAAGTACCTAGGCTCTTTGTGGATTCAGCTGCTGAAGCCTGCTGCCTTTCCCAGCCCACGGCTCCCTGCTTTCTGCTGCACCTGGAGCATCTTCGAGGTCCCTTCCATCCCAAACTATTCTGGGATTCTGTGACTTGCTGGTACATGCTCAGCTCACCCCCTCACCTGTGTCTGGTTTCAAAGGGGGTGAGAATGCTTCCCTTTGGACTGCAATAGATAATTGCATAGATTATAATAATTATAATATAGGATATATAATAATATCATTACACAACTAATATATATATATAACATATATATATATAACATTATATATATATACAATATATAATATACAATGTATAATGTATGATATATAAAATGCATTATATAATTATATAATTGTAATTATTATAATATATAACAATTAATAGATAATCTCGGTTCAGTGAGGAGAAGAGAGAGAAAACCTCCTGGCATGGGCACAACCAGCAGCAGCAGCAGCAGATCCCATCTGCTTCCTCCCGAGCTCTGAAAGTGCACCTGGGAGGGGCCAAGGAAGTCACAGCCACAGAGTGAACTTCCCATTCTTTCCAGAAATCAGACCCAGCACTTCAGAAAACAAATACTGCCAGTAAACTGACTTGTAAAAAAATACAGCAGATTTCCAGAAAATAATACATTTTCAGTCTGCACAGCAAAAACCACTGAACTGCTGTGTACATTTAAATACAGCAGCTGCAGCTGTAAAACCTCTAAGAAAAGCTGCTTCTCCTAAGACTCTCGCCAGACATATCTGGCATGTTGAGTAAAGTAAAATAAAGTAATCCTGAAGAATTTAAAAGGTAGCAATTTATACAGGATTATTTTCCTTATCCTCAATTGCTTTTTTTTGCCCTCTCATTGGTGGGGCAATTAAAATTTTAAATAAAAACTGAAGGAATGTTAGTGAGCATTAATGCAGAACATAGGAAGATGGAAACTGGTAGCAATCTGTTCTGGCAACCAAAATTATGTTTTCCAGGCAAGCAAAGACTCTTTCTGAAGTGACTGAGCCTGTAATCTCTCTAAAGTATATTGCTTGATACAAGTAATTAACTCAGCCAAATAACTAAATAAATGCCTGTGGAAGACATTCTCAAACTAGGATTTAGCAACTGCAATAAAATTTTTTTTACAGACTTTGATTTGAAATGGAAATTGGGTTCCTTACCTGGACTAAAGAATTCCATAAAAAATAAGGTTAGCACCTCACAGTCTAATGGGAAAAGATACAACCCAATTAAGAATTCCGTCCTTTTTCCTTCTAAACTCAAGCACCTGATTCTAGATAAGGAGGAATAATTTAAAATATTAAATATATTATTATATGTTATTTATACTTTCACACTTGCCCTGGGAGTTCTGTTTTAATTCCTAATAAATGTTTAACTTCAAATGCTTATGTCCTTGGTGTAGGAGGCAAACTCCCTTGCATTGATGCAGCATTTGTAGTTGGTTTGGGTTTTTTAATACTTTTTCACCTGAGGCAAACAGATAAATATTTCACCACTTTATGTACTATCAAGGGCCTTTTCATGCTACTAATCAGGAAGTAATGCATTGCTAGAAAGAACAAGCAACTGATTAGTTTTGAAATAGTCCCACCGATACTGAAAGTAGCACTGAATCGGCAACTGAGAAAAGGGAAACTGTGGTCTGGTGAATCCCTGCACGTGGCTGTGTCTGCTTTTATATCTGTGCATTTTCTGCACAGAGAGTAAAAGAAATGAGAGACCAGTTCAGATTTACAGCTCTGCTCCCTTTGTAAGGTCACACTCTCTTCATTAGTAGCTGCTCATGCTGGCCCTTGCAGCCACTAAGGCAGGTGTAGGCAGCTCCAGCACAAGTCAGGGTGACAGAGATTCCTGCCCCTAGCCCCCAACAGCCACGGCTCACGGACAGCCGTGCCTCGGGCACCTTCCACTCTGCTCTTACATTCTGAAGTTGGCAAACATCTTCTGAAGGGAACTCACGTACACACAGCTATTGCCACACTTAGGCTCATAACAAGTGCCCATTTTTACAATCAGGCTGATTTTTATTAGTATTTCTTTATTTTGATGTGATAGGTGGCATTGCTGTAAAGCAAAAAAAAAGTTTTATGATGACTTTTCCAATCAGCATCGATACTTTTATTCCAAGCTAGCAATTAACTTCCTGCCTAATTTGTCACAGTAAAAAATGAAGCATGTAGCAATGTTTAGAGACAGAGCCATGACATTTTTTGGCTGAGGCAGTGGTCACCAGCAGTCTCAAGTTATCACTTTTAATTTAAACTCCCATGCCAATGATTTTCATTCTTAAAGCTATGACTGGCATTTATGGATTTCAAAATCAAAGGGAAAATAAACTACAGTTAGGAATTCAACCACTGAGATCAATGAAAACTTGTTTTATAACTGAAAGTGCTCCAGTCAAATCCCATCTGCCTGACAGAAGGAATTTAGTGTTTCAAACAGTTCCTTTCCCACTTTAAACCGAGAATAACTTTTTATTGCAGCACTAAGCCACGACTTGCTGGCCAGATGCCGACTATTGATGTTGTGTTCTCGGGAAATATTGTGAAGCAGGGAAAGGTGAAGGCCCCCACCCAAGGAGCCCTGCACTAATAACCAAATGTCGATCCCTGAACACGCTGATTGCTGCTGGGCTCTCTTTGGAGACAACTGAGGCACTTTCACTGCTGGAAGGCAGCAGCAAAATCCCAAGAGCAATTAGTAAATGGAAGAACACCCTCCATGTGAATTTATTGTGAATATAAATGTAAGTTAAACTTCTGAACTGCTTAGAAGGTGAGTAATCTGGATTATTTGGTCCAATATCTCACAACTAGCAGTTAATTAGAATTAGAATTCTATCACTTTCAAAAGTTAAATAAATAGGTATGTATTTTTTAATTGTTTTTACTTGCTAAAATATGTACAAAAAGACTGACTAGAGACGTCCACATGTCTGTGTATAGTGAAGTCATAAAAACACTCATCCACTCAGGGTATGTGTTTGAAGTATGCAAAAAAAAAGAGAGAGAGAAGGAGAGAAACACCACTTAAGTGCAGAGAAATGTTCAGGAAACATGAGCAGAGCCGGGACTAACTTGCACTTTTGTCCAGTGGGACATTTGTCATTGACTGGTAGTGAAACAGCTTTGGGACATTAAATCTAATTTTGCAATTAGAGATTACTTGTAAATATTTGCTGTAAAGCTTCAGTTTTAAAATGCTGGAGGATTCAAGGTAAAAGATGGCTATTTCAAGAGAGAAATACGGTGATGAAATTAGTCCAATTTGCTGAAGACATCTGTTTTAGAAAACTATTAATTTTTAAAGTTTATTTTTTCACATTATTAAGTCTTTCCTTCCCATGGCTTGCTCTTTCACTCAGATTTGCCATGGGAACAGTTCTGCAAGTCATCTTTCTTCTTTCGGTATCCTGACTGTACACGTAGATAGCAAAATAAAACACGTCTTTTGTCATGTGCGTCTCTTTAGCAAGTGAAAACAACAAGAACCAGAATACCCTGAAAAGCCAGTCCTTCACAGAATTAGATGTACTTGCTCCAGGTCAAGAAGTACGAAATAGATTTTAAATGGTTTTATTGAAAAAGTTCACGTTAGAACCTCTAGCCATGTCTTGAATACCTGATAATATTCCTACTTAAGTGGAGGTTTTAAGGGAAGCCTTAAAAGAAGAGAAACAAAGATAAATATGCATATTTAATATGCAAAAACCAGTTCTCACTGCAAACCAGCCACTGCATGCTGGATGGCAATAAGATTTAGCAGATGATGAGTGTGGCTTTTCCCCTACTTTTGCCCCTGGCCAAGAATACATCCCCCAGTCTGACACCTCCTGCCTCATCTCTCTGACAGATGAGGATCCAGACTCAAATATGAAGTCTCACTTCAAATACGTCTTTCTTAAACTAAAATAAAAAGGGTTTTAAATACAGCATGCATTTCTAAATTAAATATTAAGTGTGCATACCCTGGCTACTATAAACCTTCCAGAGAAGCAATCTTTATTATTCATTCATAGGAGCATAGCACACATTTTACCACAGCAGGAAAACATTTAAATATGTAACACAGATATGAAGACAGCAAACAGATGGCTCTCATTGTTAGTCAGGGCAGAAAAAGGTAAAAACATGTTATTAGAAATGTCTTGAAGCTAACAGAGTTGTAAAATAAACTTCTAAAGCTTTGGGAGATATGTAAATTTGAGTCTGCTCTCATTCCAAAGTGTACAACTTTATGTCATTATTGTGTATAAATTAAAAGTATTTCCAAAGTGTGAGCCTAAGGCAAATGCATAAGGAAGAGTCAAGAGTTGTTGAGTGTAATGAAGAAACTACTTTTAAGAAGCAAATGAATCAGGCACACTGTTGCAACATTATTGCTTTAAAGACCCTGAACATTATCAGAATTGGTTTGTAATTTCCGATGTCTTTAATTTTGGAAGTCATGACATGTATAAACATGTTTTGTTTCAGATAGACCATTTAGGATGAATGCCTTCCTTTACTACATTTGACCAAGATCACTCTTTTTACCAAGAATGAAACAGAAATCCTCACTTCACTTCACTTGTCAGACACTGGAAGCACCAGGCTCGCCTTTGCTCTGTTTATTGCTTTTGGCTTTTTCTAGTTTGCTTCGCTGGTTTTGTTTTTTAATGAAATACCTTTCAGAAAAGTTTAGGTAAATTCTGAAACCAGAAGATTCTTGATGTAACTGAAGATTTTCCCGAGTTGGTCAATTAAAATTTTCTGCAGAAGTTTCTAATTCACCAGCTCATATCTGAACTATCTCGTTCCATACCCTGACTGGAATATTCAATGGTGATCCTTTCTACTGTGTATCACTCACTGGGAGAGGTTCCAGATAACTGAAATGTGCTTAATTATCCTAACGAGCTTCTGAGGTGAGTGTGGAGATAGCACCAATGAGCTTATCTGACATTCTAGTTAAAATCACCAAAGCCAATAAATACACATCTTGTTCTTAGAGGTTTCCACCGTGTGCTGGATGCCCTTCACAGCTCCTGACTACAGCAGCAACAAACAAAATCAAGGCATATTTCTTATCTCAGTGCTGTGTGCCTGCCAATTTCTTCGTAATGAATATTTGACATATTTTTCCCACAAATGCCCCTTTCATAAATTAAAATAAACTATTACTATTAAATATAAAATAGTTGCAGCACTTGGGCATTGCATTTTATTGACTACAACTTATATCAGAAATACACTAAAAATTCATGTCATGGACAAATTGCTACTGGTTATCAAAAATGTGTACTCTGCGAAAGAAACAACTACAGAAGCTGAAAGACCACAGTGGTAAGTATATTGAGGGGAAAAAAAAATATAGTATTGATTAACCTTTCCCCTTCTCATTCAAACTAGAATTTAATTTTGTTCTCCTCATATTGTGCAAGGTAGAGGAACATATCTTAAAAGATGCACATTGGCTGGCTTACTTATGGCTAATTGCAGGGTATGAAACATGAAAGTAAATGCAACCAGGTTGACTTCTGCTGTCTTAAGAAAATGGCTGGCTATCCAAATTTCCCAGCAGAAAAAGAACATCTCTGTTAAAAAAAAAAAAAAAAAAAGAAAAATTATAAGCATGAAAAAACCCCATTCAGGAAATAAATCAGGGTTGTTCCAAAAGCCACTTTTCTCCTCTGCATGCTGTACAGCAATCAGGCATGTGAGCAAAGACACATCAGGTACAGGTAGTGGCACTGTGCAGAGGGGACAGCAGATGAAAATCTGTGATTAATGACTATCCTGCACAGAGACCTTGGCTCTAAACTCTTAATTCTGGCAGACGTGAACAAGTCTGAGAACCAAGATGCAGAATTTCTGCCTTGCGGTTTTTTCTTTCCAATTGAAAGCAATTTATGTACATGGATATAAATATGCATAAATATTCATGTCATCAAATACACTGATTATTGATTGCATAGTGCTGAATTCCTTTAAAAAATGTATTGTTTAAATGTATTGCTCATAACTGACTTAAAACAGAGTGTGCATCTCGAGCTTTTTTTTTTTTAATTGTAGTTTTTACTGTCTTCACATCACATGCACTATAGACATTTACAGGGTGTCCTTAGTCAGTTACCAAGAAGTTGATATTTCTCTTCAAATTTTTCACAAAAATAACATCAGCAATGCTGGTAACAGTGGAGTGCTGGATGGAACTATCAATGTAGCTTAGATGTCCAGTAAACAAATGGAAAAAAAAAGCAAAATAATAGTAAAAAAATATTTCTTTTTTATTGTCATCTCTGAAAATGTTTTGTTCTTTCCTTCATGTGGGCCTGAGCTCTGGCAGTGTCTGATGGAGAGTTTTGTCACTGTTTTGTAACTGGCTTTTATTTGATCTGCTATTCCATTAATCAGTCATTAAGAA
Source organism: Regulus satrapa (assembly GCA_013396955.1). NCBI lineage: Eukaryota > Metazoa > Chordata > Aves > Passeriformes > Regulidae > Regulus > Regulus satrapa. The sequence continues at coordinate 394,930 of VWZN01004115.1, read as the reverse complement.
GAGTTGCTCCTTTAGATTTATAAGCTATAACAGAAACAGTTTGGGAGATGGTTCTAAGGGGCTTCATCATGCTATTATGAAAAGAGAGGCTTTTTGACTTAAAAGTCACAAACTACAGCCTTGTCTGTAGAGATTTGAGACTCAGGAAACAGAAAGAAAGTTGACTTTTGATGGGGGTGAGAGTTGGATGCTGCTATGGGAATGAGCTCAGGAGCACTCTTGATAAACTGATAAATGTCCTGGTAGGGTTTCTGAGACACAACTGTGGAAGCTTTTCTGTCATTTATTCACCTTTTTTAGGGTTGGGATTTAATAAGTGAGGTGGTATTTCTGTTTGGACTTAGCTGTTTATTAGATCTTATTTATATTACAGTTTTATAAATTGTGAGTATAACAGTATATGATGTTAGCTAATTAAATATGGAGCTAAGGGGTTTTTTTGTGTTTGTTTGTTTTTTTAATAAGGCCTTTTAAGGGTAATCCAATTATGTCAGTTAAATTATTTTTATTTTTAACTTAGTAACTAACTACTTGTGGCTCCTATTGCATACACAATTACACAATATCACTTAAATTCATGAAGAAGAAGGTGAAGAAGAAGGACAGGATAATGCCCTAAAAACTCAATTTTGCTTTGTATCTATTGTATCCCAAAGCTTAAACCCTGAGTTTCCCACCCTGTGATCTCACCCCCTTCTATCCAAACTCCACCCCCACAATCCCAGAGCCATCCCTCAATTTTGGAGCCTTCTCCACGGGTCTGGTCGGTGCAGGGTTCTCCTGGGGGTCAGTGCCTCTGAGCACAGAAAGTTGAAATCCTCTGTGCCCAGGGCTCCAACATCCAATGTCAGCAGAGGGAGGTTTTGACCCCTCACACCATCCCCCTGGTGATTATAATACTCCATCCTTTAATTTAACTCCTGGTGATATGGACATCTTTATTCCTGGAAGAGACACTGAAATCCCTGCAGGAATTCTTCAACTCCCACAGCAACAAGTGGTAAGAGGTTGCTTTTTTGACAGCCTGCCTTCACTGAACTGTGTATGTCTGAGAGCCACTTGTACTAGAAATAGACTTATTTAATTAACTTATTTAGAAATAGGAATTAGACGAAACACCTCCAGACACTGGCAAGACTTTACCATCAGATTAGGAAACACCACCTAGGATGTACCTGGCACTGGTCATATAAAATCAGATGCACTGGACAAGAGGCTGTGGGCAGGTTTGCACTTTTGGCATCTGAGTGAAGCTCTCAGCTGCCCGCCCTGGCCACACACAGACACAGGGGCTCAGAATAGAGCTGGGCGTGGGCCCAGAGCCAAGCTCTCCTGCCTCACATCCTGCACCTCTTGGATGCCACAGGGCCATCCCAAACTGCACAACTGAGCCAGGAGAGCACTCTCCAGGATGCAATGGCAGAAGGAGAATTTCTCCAGTAATTTCCACCACCTGGGATATTTCTCATACTCCCACTGCTTGTAGTGTAAGGTAAAACCCCTCTACTCTAAAGGAGTAGAATCTATGAATGCACAGTGAGCAAATGCACATGTAGACTGTTATTTGGAAATAGAAACTACTGTTTTAAGTTCCGTTTTGCTTAATTATTCATTATTTACTACTTTAATTATGCATGAAAAGTCTCAAGTACTTCTCTTTAGGCAATACAGACACTGGCATGCTAAGAAAGTTTTATATTGAGATGTCTCTTCCTTCCATTAGTCGTAAGAGAAACATAAATTACAATTCAGCATATAATTCTCTGCTTCTTCACACAATGATTTAAAGTTGATTGAGCACAATTACTTTGTACTCAGCATATTTACTACTATGTAAAACTTTCCCTCATAGAAAAAGCATGCAGGCACTTTGCTGAACAATAGCACTGTAAAACATTTTTTGGTGAAGCTTCCTGTGAAAATATGTTTTATCCTTCGGTTGTTTACGAATCACTTTAGGGTGATTTGGGAAAGAGCTTTAATATGTGCTAATGTTCCTCCTTGAGCAGGAACTCTACTGAAGTGCTTTTCTGAGCAGAATCCTGTTTATCTGTCCATTTATTTGAGTTTAAAGTAGGGATTTATTCTGCTATCGCAAAACGTTTTGAAAAGAAGCTAGGGAGGGGTAGAGCACATAGATCATCACTTCTCTCTCATCTGACCCATCTGTGCTTCCCACCACAGCCTGCCCATCCCCGTGTGCCACATTGGGCAGGCCCAGCACACGCTCCACTCTGCAAGCTCACCAATACAGATTTTCTCAGCCAGGCAGGCTGGGAACTCAGTCAGCTGGTTCCTTTCATACAGAGAGCAATCCTCACGGAGCTGAGCTTTACTTTCCAGCTGGCAGCACTTACCAAGGGCTTGGTCACTCGGAAGGGTCACTCCTCTCAATTCTGCTGAACCTGTTTCACTGTTGCCAAACTAGTGCTGGCCAACAGGTTCACATTTCTTTAAGGTGCCTGACAACAGGACCACAGAAATTTTGTTTCCCTATGAAGCCGAGGGTTAAAAATCAAACCCATGGGTGTCAAACTTACGAGTCCTTATATATAATGAAAGGAAAAGGTGATCAATATTACCGAGTGAATGATACAAGACTTACATTAATGTCAGTAAATTTTTTTTTAGTATTTGATCAGGTCTGGTAATGCTTTTGACATCAAATTACAGAGAGGTTTGAGGGATGCAGTTTGCAAAGCCGTTTTGAGGTGTTGTTTTCATTCAGTCTACTCCTGGTCACTGCTAAAGCTGAGTACTGCACTTTAGACTGCATGAGGAGGCAGTGAAGACTTTTTAATATCAGCTGTGGTAGGGATCTGTGCATAAAAATCAGCTTTAATCACTTCGGAATTAGTTCACTTCTCCTGTCAGCAAACATTCCCCCTCTCTGATGCTCTCAGGCTGCTCTCTCTACTTGTGTGGCAGAATACAATTCTTGATTTCTGTGGATGCCTACAGAAGTCCTCACCAAATTGCTTTATTCAGTAAAATGCCAACAGCAACACTGTTCTCCAAAAAGAGAGAAAAGAAAACCTCCTGAAGAACAAGCGAATAATTTCACATATTTAGTGAAATTATTTCATCTGTTAATTTCACATAAACCATTCAAAAGTAAAGACCACTAGAGGGAAGTAAATCCAACATGCTCCAAGAAAACGAAATGCAGCTAACAGAATCCTGTGGATTTACAACAGCAAAAGATTTTGGTGTGTATTCTTACCAAAGATAGGACAACTGAATAAAACAATGTACGTATTTATAAAGAGGTCTTGCACTGCATGCAATGTACATACCAAAACCATTAAAACACTATGTAGGAAAAGACTGCATATAAAAAGGTAGTATGAATAAGGGATAAATATGTTGTGTAGGTATAATTTACTTCACACCCGTATCTTTCACATTAGACATACATCAAATGCAAAAAACCCCCCAAAAAACGGGGATATAAACCAATATCTTCGGACTTCTGGTAAAGTGGTCCTTGCAAAAAGAAATATATTTTTGATTTGCTGTCAGGTTTTATGTTTAATCTTGGATCTTTGTTTTCTATGAATATGTGCACAAACCTGCAGCATCATGCAATAACTACTGTCCATCTTATGAATTAAGATTGTAAGGGAAGACTGCCAACAGTGAGTTGATAATAAAATCTCTGCAAAGTTCCAAAGCTTTAGTTCTACAGTTTACTTTTCTGAGGCTGGATACCCAAGCTTTATCCATACCCCTTCTTATTTATGACTAGAAGTAACTCAAAAAGATGTCCACTTTTCTCTCCATACTTTCCATCAACTCCAAAAACTCCATGAATTTTCTTCCACATTTCATACAGCATTGTTTTTTTTTCCTCGACCTTTTAAATATATAGTCACCACTCTTACAGTTTTATACAACTACACAGCCTGTAAGCCTACAGAATGGTTTTATCTTTATAACTACATTTCATACATGACTCCATTTCATTTATTAGAACTCTTTCTCATTTAAAGCTGTCTTTTTATATCCAGATAAACTGAAAGGTATTCTGAAAATCTGGTCTTAAACCCTCTAAAGTCTTTCCAATAGCATTTTTAGTAATGTGAGAATTATTGAAGGGGATGCAAACAGCCTAGAGTTTACTGTCAGTGTGTCACAAACTTGGTCTTTTCCCTGCCTTGAGTAAACCACAGAGAAAATCGATATCCTTAAACCAAGGACAGACAACAGCAAAAGACATTATTTTTTTAAAAAAGCCTACCACTTAAATACACATCCCAAGATGTGCTCCCACTGCTGTTATCCCTTTTAAAAATGAACTGTATTTCAGGTGACCTTCACCTGGGTGAGCTTGGTGACTGCATTTAATACCATGGAGCAAAACATCCAAAAGGGAGTTGACACAGGGGAAGTTTCTGCCATCTCACTTTGTCCCTTTAGTGAGGAAGGAAAAGGGAGATGCAGGTTTCCACCATGCCTCAGTGCTTCAGGCAATTCTCACTGCAAGGCCAATATAACCTTAGGAACATCACAGAATTGGCTCTTCTGTTCCCATCCTGGACAGCGTGAGTGAGTGGATGTTGTGCTTTTCCCAATCAATTTCCATGAATGTTATCAGCATTACCATCACAGCAAGCTGTCCATTGCTGTATGCCAGAAGGCAAACGAGCCATTACCCACTCAAACCTACTTGTCCCAGATACACAGATAAGCAGGTTTTTGCTAGGCTGATCAGTGGAAGAACCCAGGGCCTTCCCTACGAGTGGAACATAGCAGGATCCCCCTGAACATCATCAGCACTTTTACTAAGCACAAGCAGATCATCACTTGAGCTCTACTCCAAACAGTAGTTCTGCCAGCTCAGTCCCTGTTCCACATTAAACACTTCAGCTGCAGTTGCAATGTCACTGCACAGCAGGTGAAAAACATTTCTGGAACAAATGTCAGCAAGAGATAATTCTGAAATAACCTTCTTGTCTACAGTTACACAAGCCAGAAGAGAGCAGAGCTATATGGATTGCATTGTTGCTAAGCTGTGATGCCGTTACCTGGCACAGTAAGTATTTCTGAAGAAGAAAATTTTGCAGAAATAAACTACAGAGCTCTTTTAGTTTCCTATGTGTCTCACAAAGATTCACCTTGGACATGAATTCAAACCAAAATGGGGGCAAGAAAAATCTCAAAAAGATAACGCAAAGTTTACAAGTAAAGGAATAAAAATGAATCTATTAGGACAGCTCACCTGAGGAAATGGCTCCAAGAGCTGCAGAAGTACCTTACAGTGAGATTGAATTAGTGCTATGAAACACAACACCAAAGAAAGGGAGTTCACTTTCACTCTGCCTTTGAATCGTGGAGCTGCAATGGATAACCTACAGTGTTTTACTCTTGCAAAACAAATTGCAAAAGCACCAGAGAAACTGCAGTCCTGGTGACCCACTGACACAGCTGGTCTCAGACGGCTAAAGAGGTCTTTGCTGACCTCTTAAGCTTGCCCTTAGTTTTGAACAGAAAGGCACGGGTTTGTTCTCTGTGTAACGGGGTCAAGAGATGACCGCCAGAAGCATTTAATGCCCTCATCAGCAGAAAGCCCTCGTGGGAGGCACTGAAAACACTCAGCAGAACACCCTGACTGGCTGAGCCAGGCCCCAGAGGCAAAGGCTGCCCGCGGTTGGCACTCACCATCATGCTCCGTGGTGACGGTGATGGCCGTGACCTGCTTGGGGGAGAAGGCCAGCTCCGAGACGCCGTTGGTGGCCTCGATCTCGAAGGTGTAGTTGGCATGTGCCACGAAGTCGAGCACGGTGACGGAGGCGTTGGTGAGCCCCGAGGGCCGCGGCAGGAAGCGGATGCCTCCCCCGCACACCTCGCACTGGCTGGCGTCCGAGCCGCACTTCTTGCACACCACGCTGTAGGTCAGATCCTTCCTGCCCCCCGTGTCGCTCGGCGGGCTCCACTCCAGCAGCAGAGCTGTCTCGTTGATGTTAAAAACCACGTTCCTCGGGGCAGAAGGTGGCCCTATGGAAAAGGAAGGGAAAGCCTGTTAAGCCAGTGTTATCTGCTTTGGAGAGAAAAAATTGCCTTCGGGTGGTTATTTGCAAATAAAAGGTATAAGAGCTACATTTTGATTACAGATTCGGTGTAAAATCTTAAAGTTATCTACATACAATCTTTGAAAAAAGGCAGAAACAATACACTGATGACATCACGAAAAGCTGAATAATCAAAATAACTTAGAATTAATTTAGAAATAATTTAAGCCAATGTAAAAATGACTTGGGAACATCAAACCTAGACTGGATACCACTAATTTTCAACAAATGGCTCTTTGTTGAAGAGACATCTGTGTATCTGGGGGCTACTGAGGCAGACCTCTAACCACAAAATTTACATCCTTATTTTATGTCTAGTAATGGAGGCTTTCCTGAGACTTAAAGTCTTTGATGCTTTGTAAGAGACAAATTGAGTAATAAATAAATAGCAGCTTTGGAATAACAACAAGAGGTAAAATTATTTGTATTAGTTCTGCACTGCCAGGTATTTCTTTCTAGCCTTTGCTGCTTATCCCCAGGGATTTCTTTGCTGCTGTTCATTAAGAGGGTTAGGTGGCAACAGTCCAAGACTATCAGGGAAAGGAGAGTTTACAAGTTTTCTTTCTTTCCCACCTGCCATCTTATCAACATCAGGGTAACAGTGAAGACATCAATGTTTCAACTTAAAGGTCTAAACGGATGATCAGGAAGCAGAAGAAAGAGTACTTTTTAGAGCTGTGAGGAGGAAAGCAGAGGCACCCGCAGCAGGTGTTGGAGCTGCCTGAGCAGTGCCAGAAGAACCACGAGTGACCCACTCCCCATTTCCCACTCATCGCACAACAGTCGCGGAATGTTTTAAGCTGCTGGCTCAGTTTAGTGTCTAGGATCACAGGGAAATACATATGGAAATAAACACACAGTGATCCAGTCTTGGCCCTTGCACAGAGCATTGGTGAGGCACCTCCAGTCCTGGATCCAGTTCTGGGCCCCGCTCTTAAAAGAAAGGCTTTGAGGGGTCAGAGAATGTCCAGAGAAGGGCAATGGAGCTGGAGAAGAGTCTGGAGCACAGCTCAGATGCGGAGCAGCTGAGGGAGCTGGGAAGGGGTTCAGCTGGAGAAAAGGAGGCTCAGAGGGACCTGTGGCTCTGCACAACTCCTGACAGGAGAGGACAGCCCTCCTGGGCCTCTTCTCTCAGGCAACAGAGACAGAAAAAGAGAAATGGCCTCCCTGTGCTGGGGAGAGGGTCAGGCTGGACAGCAAGAAGAATTTCTTAACAGAAGAGGTAGCCAGGCATTGGAATTTACTGACCTCAGAGGCAGTGAAATCAAATTCCCCACAGGCATTCCAGAAACCACGAGATGTGGCGCTTAGTGCTGGTTTGCAAGGTGGTGCTTGGTCAAAAGTTGGGACTCAGTGATGTTGGAGGTCTTTCCAACCTTAACGATCCTATCATTCTATGAATCCATATCAGATTCCACATCCTAACAGAAGAATCTTACCACCTAATTATTTTTTAGACAGGAACTAATGAAGGGGTGAAGGAAAGGTACAAATTGTTACAGGATATCTGAGTCATTTTATCTCAATTTCTTATTGTATTGCTCTTCTTCCACTTAACGTGCCTCAAGTGACTGCTTACAGATGTATGATTTTCAGAACAGATTTGGACGTAATCCCAAAATTAGAATAATTTTAAGAAACACGGACTTGGAAAAACGTGAGCCCTTGTACTCCAGGTGTTGATGTAAGTGAGATGACTGTGATAAACCCAACTGCTGACCTCTAGGGTTTTTGGGGTGATAGACTTGAATAAGCACTATGTTCCTAGCTCTCAATAAAATCACGGTGCTTCACCAATGGTTAGTCGGACCTGGAAAACGTTCAGCTTGCTTTGCAGCTTTTGATGATTTACAAAACTGCCAACAGGACTCAGGCATAAAGTTTTAATTAAGACACTGGTAAAACTTTGAGTGAGCTTTTCCTTATTTCAGTTTCTTAAGCAGACTGAAAGGCTACTAGACACATTTACAAATGACACCAGCTAATTTTTACACACAGTGTAACATTCATAATTTTTAAGTGATGCATTTTATTTACTTACATGGTGTAAGCATGGGTATAAAACCTGGAATGTTTGTAAATAAAAAAGTTGGTATAGTGTGGGAGTGATAATGTGAATAATAAACATTAAGCTTTTCTGTGAACTGTAATTCAGCTACTTTTTCCTTGTAACTTTTATCAAGAGAGTAATTAACTTTGCCTTGAAATAAATGATGAGTTATCTGCTGGATTTCAAGCACTTGAGATTTTATAAATAGAAGTATTATACTGCTTTGCATTTTTTTAGCAGATAAAGTTCAAAATTTTTTGAATGGATGAGCATATATTAATAAATGAATCTGTCCAGAGTTTATGGTTAATAAATAGATCACCAAGCTTCCCACAAAATAACTCTGAGGATGACTGTTCTAGCTACTCTGGAAGCAGTCCAGAGATCAGAATAAGCTAAAACCAGGACACATTACTTCAGCTTCAGCTCTTATTGTTTATGTTCAGAAGACAGGAATAATTATGTTTCCTCTAAAACCATGCTGTGAGAATTAAGTAATGACTGGGTCTTAACAAATTCCCACTGTTAAAGCCGTGGAGGAGTTTTAGGAATATGGAGGATGAGCCGTAATCGCTCTTCCGTATGTGCATAACTTTAAGTAGATGAGTAATCCCCTTGAAATAATTGCTAATATTCATGCACTTAAATTGAGCAGCTGTGTAATTGCTGGAAGGATTGGAGTCAATGTTTTAAAACTGGCTTAAATTTAATCTTTCATAAACTTTAGATATTATGACAAAAGACCATCACAGCTCAAGCTTTTTTTGACATTATTTAATCAATTTTTCAGGCCCAAGCAGGAATTAATGAGTGGGCAAATAGGAGAGTTTTGTCTGGCTTTGTGGATTTTAATTTTCCATCAGATTTTCCTTGTACTATATGGAATGGCATCTACAAAAGAACCAATACAGTAAACAAAATACTCTCAAAAAATCGTTTCTTCATTTGTACTAGAGAGTGAAGGTTCTTACACTCATGATTTGTGACTTATTTCTCAACTGCAAGAGAAAACACGTATTATTGTGCATTCACATCTCAGTGAAAAGGAAACTGATCAATTATTCTAGAGGGGTCTTAAAGTATATGACTGTCCTCTTGGAAATGCAGGAAAAGCCCTCAAACACACTTGATGCTCAAGGCCCCTCATGCCAATTTGCATGAGGATTAAATAGCTTTTTAATTGCTGTTAAATTATGCCAGTTAAACTGTGATTTCATGCAAATATTAAGCTGTAATGACATGCAGTGAATCATTTACTAAGATTTAGAAGTTGGAACAAAGAGAGACAATTAATTGTAATCCTCAGATTCGGCTAAATTATGTGTCACTGGGCTTTTATGAATGTGGCCTGATTGCTTTGTTATCATTTATAAATTATACAAAGATTATTTAGCACATTGGAAAAAGCTGGCAGCAATAGCCCTCCTGCAGACATCTGTATGCAAAGCCCTCGGGGTTTTCCTTAAAGAAAACAAGTGTATTGGTGAAAATAAGGGATCCGTTCCTCACGGCACAATTCATGACTTGGAATTGTGTGCGAAAGAATAAAACACAGTTCAGCTGGGTGAGCATTACAGAAACATGCAGCTCTTGTGCTGAGGTGGCACTCGGCCAGAGCATGAGCCATGGCTTTTGCTTCATTTACAAACCCCAGGGAAGTGTTTGGGCACTTTCTGTGGCGAGGATGTCTGGGGGTGCTGCAGCTCTGCCCTGAGAGCAGCAGAGCTGAGGCTGTGCCTCTTCCTGCTCCATGGGTTCTGCTCCCTCTGAAGGCAAAGGGCATTTTCCTGAGTGTGGAAGGAGAGGAGCAACCCCAGCACTGCAGAGGTCTGGGGAGGGTAGTGCACTATTTTACACAGTCGAGAATTAAGGCTTTCTGGAAAAAAAAAAAGTTTTTTAAGTGAGAACTGCCCACTGTACACTACTTAATTCCTAGAATTCTAGATCATTTAACTACTGAAGTTACAGTAGAAGGGCAAAGATTAACCATGACCTCAGGATACTCAGAATCAGCATCTGGCTGTGCCCCTTGAGCTCACAACTGCATTTTGATACCTATATATGTAGCACAGATAAACAGTGCTACTTCATGTACAATTACATTTTTCCTTTTTCACTTATTTTTTTTCCTGTGAGGCAGGTGGGAAGAATGGAAACCAGTGACTGCATACCAATATCCCAAGTCTGGGAATAATATTAAGTTGCAAAAAAGTACATAAAAACAAACAAACAAACAAACAAACAAACAAATAAATAAATGGAGGCAGTAAAGACTTCCAGCGTGTTGCCTGATTTTACTGCTAAAATCCAGTGTTGACTCTTAAAAACAGAGGATACACTTCGTGGCACAGGGTTTTGAACAGAACATAAGTTTGTTAGGTTAAAATTGTTTCAGCATAACATTAAAAGAGAGGCATTCAGACAACTCAGACAACCAATATAAACCTGCCTGACCTTGAAAAGATGGATCAATTCATCCAATTACTCGATAGTGGGAAATGCTAGACTTTATGTACAGACAGGGATTAGATCTGATGCTGTTTGTTGTTCACTGTGTATGCAGAGATCGCTGATAGAGTACTTGCATGTGGCAAAGAAATACAATAAAGAGGAGAAATACAATAAAGAGGAGAAATACAATAAAGAGGAAGACGAACAGCGAGAGATTGATAAGAAGTGTAAGTAAAATGAAAAGAGCCTAGGAGAAGGAGATTAACAACATATTCTAATGTAATTTCCATTCCTCTGATTGAAATTAGATTTCTATGATGGTGTTCTGCAAAGTGAACACTCTCCTCTATGAAATGTAGCTACATAAAGTAAAAATGGGAGCTGTATAATTTTGTAAAAGCACACAGTACTTTCAAAGAATTAATCAAAGTGGATTTGAAGCTCATCTTGAAAGAAGTGGATGCCTGTCTTAAATCAAGGTGGGGTTTTTTCCATAATGCTGCATATTCAAGTTTCTCAGTACTGAGAAAGAGTTCTGGAGTGAGGAATGCTGCCTGACCCCATAAAGGAATTAAAAGAGAGGACAAAATATCTACCTGTCTTAGGCATATTGCCTTGCAGGACACAGGGGAGCAAATACATCAATAAAGTCAGTCAAAATGTTTGAACGTGAAGACATTTCTAAGGGGAACCCACTGTTCATTCTGTGCTTCATTTAAGAATATCTCTCCCTTCAAAGGTCTCAAGAAAAATTTCTATTATGTGATGTCTCATATGTCAAGATAGAAATCTAAAAATTAATATGGAAAATACAGATCTTTCCCAAAGATGATTATGCAAAAATGGCATTTCATTTTTGCACAGCATTTTTTGTCTATTTCGTCAAAGTTCCTAATTTTCTTAAAACTTTTTGACTCCTTTTATTATAGTAAAACATGACAGTTTGGAAGGAACAATCTAAATTCCACTCCTATCAGTATCTTTGTTTATTAAATCCAATTTAGTCGCATCTGCACAGATCCACCAAAAGCAGTGCGGCTATATTTATGACAGAAACATAATTTCAATAACCGAGAGACTAATTTGAAAGCAGTGGGGCTAAAGAGATCACTTAGGGAATAATTTGGCCTGAAGACTCCTCATTACTGCTGATGTGCAAGGCAAGAACACAGTCTGCCTGTCAAGACATTCAGTGTCACTCGCAGAGCTGGCAATTAGTGAAATAATCATCATTGTGGGTTCAAGATGAATCCATGTATTGTGACAAGCAATGAAGGGCTGATACCTTGCACCCTGGGCTGAATGGGGGACAAGGAGGGTGGCACTGAACCAAGAAAGAAGAACATGCTCCACGGCTCCTTCATTTCTTCCTTCTCGCAGCTGAGGTGAGATGAGACACTGAGACCCTGCTGCTGTGGCTGATGCTTGCCCTGCCTCCACTCACTCACTCACCAGCAGCTACGTGGAGGGCTGGCACCAAGCTTGTCCTGGCCACTGCCATCCAGAGCAACTCTCTGCTCTCACATTTCTTGGGAAATCAGCCAGGTAGTAACTGCACTCCGATGCCACTGGGCTCTCAGGCTCCTCCCTGCCTCCATCTTAGGGGATGGGAGCTTAAAATTGTGCCCTGGGAGATAATGATGGAATTGTAATGCCACGTTGAAGTCATTGTTATAAAGAACTATCTTTCGGCAATAAAAAAATCAATGACTTATAAACAATATGGAGCTGCCTCTGCCTAAAGCATGAGTGAGACCCTCTTCTCCAGCATGGAAGAGTCAAGAGTGCCTGGGACGTATTGGCTCTGGGAGTGAGTTTCTCATGGCCTGTGCTAGAGGCACAATTTGACTGGAATTGTTTGTAATCCCCGTCTTCCCGTGGGAAGCCTGAGAGCGTGCTGTTTATTCCCAACATACCTCATGCAAAATGCCAGGCCAATGAGCTCTAGCCCAGAGAGAGCTGCCTCGGGGGGACACTCTGGCTCCCCTTCCCTCTGAACTCCTACATTTTGGGTCAGATCCTACATCTCCTGCTCAGCTCAGGGGAACACGCTGGCTCCCCTTCCCTCTGAACTCCTACATTTTGGGTCAGATCCTACATCTCCTGCTCAGCTCAGGGGAACACGCTGGCTCCCCTTCCCTCTGAACTCTGCTCAGACCCCACATCTCCTGCTGGGCTCGGGCCATTCTCAGTGACCATCGCATGGGGGGCACAGACAATGTCCCGGTTTCGGTCATGACCTCAGTGCCTGGAGTTTGTACATCACTTGGAATTATCAGCTCTATTCAAAATTTGTCCAGTCCAGGGTGGTTGGAAAAAACAACATGAGCAAAGGAAGCAACTCAATCCAGTCAGCTCAGGTATTTTTACGTGGTGCTGCATAAACCATGCCAGAACACAGCTCTGCACCGATGGTTATTGCAACAGCACTTGGTCTTTAGGGTGTTATTTCTCAAAAGGTTTGTATGCTTAATCTGTCAAAATTACGCTTGTTTTTCTAGACTCCTGTTAACTATGGTACAAAAAGTACCAAGATCAAATCCTCCACCAAAATAAATTATAAAGTGTTATACCTAAAACTGGGTATCTTAGAGAATTCTGCAAAGTCTTCAATGACCTTTATCAAATAAGTGATTTTAATCACCTAATTAAATACGATATTTCACACATAGCTTTTCAAATACTGCTGTTTGTTCCAGATGTGAGATTAAACAGATACAGTTGCTTTACAATCAATAAATTAATCCCAGTGAGCAGTGAACCATGAATGGAAATGTATAAGAAATATTTTATTAAGTGGTAAGAAAACTTATGCTATGTATTTCAAGACATAAATCCATTGATCCAAGTAATAAAAATAATTTCTCTGAATTACTGCCCCCAGATTGCTGGACATCAGGTTTGTCTCAAGGACAAATATAGGTTATTAAAAAGATCACAAAATTATGTATTCTAAAATTCATCTAAAAAAATCTAATAGATTTTCATTATCACAGCTGCGTAAGAGGGAATAACTCTGTTAAAAGAAGGCAAGAGGTGCAAGAGGTTTTAATTATATCTCATTCTGATTGGATACATTTTTTTTTTCTTTCTAAAAATTTATTTTCTTGTCTTTTTAAGAGTGTTTAGCTTTTATTTGATTGTGTGGGAATGATATTTATCTTATACTTTTAATTTAAATTTGAGGAGTCAGCAGAGTTATATCAGTTTTTCTTTTTACATGACTCCAACTTTTTAAAAGTTTTTGCACCAGCAAATTTTCAAGTATCTAAGATGCACATTATTGATAATGAAAACAGCACATTGTTATCTATATGACAATGGTTACACTTCCTCCTATTATATCTCAGAATTACAAATTCAAGAGTTACCAAACTAAGAAACATGGGTATGTTTAGAGTTATCTAGAATAAACAAGAATGCACTGTTGGAATTTTGATTTCAAAAATCTTATTTGATTAACATGAATGGAACTCTTCACACAATTTACAACTGACAGTTTGTTTGGTTATTAAAAAAACCCCAAACAAATAAATGAGGCGAGAGAAAAAGAGAATTGCTGACACTGGCAGTGCTCAGACTTACGGGTACATGCCATAGTTGGAGGGTCCTTCTCAGCTCTGAAATATCCTTTCTCACACTGACAGACAGAAGTTGCTTCTGTGTGAGTCAAACTGTGTGGAGGGCACTTGGAGCACTTCACATTTCCAGCAAACGCTTTATAGAATCCAGGCCTGCAAGCTGCAAAGCAAGAAGAAAAGTTTCATTAATAGATGGAAATTTTGGTCATAAATAAAATCTGTTCCAAGTAGTAATAATGCTGCTTATTTCCTTTTCAATCTAGATATAGATGCTTTGATGTTACAATTCCTGATATTTTTTATTTTGGTATATGGACTTAAAAAAAAAATCTGTTCTTGGTATATAATGGGAAATTGTTAAGAAAGATAACTTCCCAATTTTTTAGTCAGTCCTCAGTGCTGCTTGAAATTGTCTCTAAACAGCTTCACTACTATCACTAAACATTATCTATGTTTTATGTCCACATATCACCCAATGAGAGTGAGATAACTTCTTATCTGCCAGAGCTGCTTCTGTGGTTCCTCACTGAAGCAATGGGCAAGAAAGGACAATAATTTGCAATAGTGGCTGCATTTCCCTCAGCTCTGATGGGGCAGGGGTGGCCTCCCACAGATCCCTGGCTGCCCACCCAGGGACCTCTGGCAGCAGGGCCACAGCAGCCAGCAGAGGATGAGGAGGGGATGAAGGAAGGGGATGAAGGAAGGGATGCTGACAACCTCCAGCATAGCCTGCCCAAGAAACCTGAGGCTGGGCACAGGCTGGGGAGCAGCCAGCCCTGGCACACCGAGTGTGGGATGCTCAGGGCTCATCACTGCCCAGCCACTGGGAGCTGGGCTCCTGCTGCTCCTATCCACAGCATGGGCTCACAAGCCTTTTTTTGCTGGCCTTTAAAGCAGAAACAAGTCGTTAAAATAAATCTTATCCCAAATCTGTCAGGCATGCATTCTGAGATATTATTTTAAAATCATCCTCAGGGTTCATCACAGACATTTAAACAGAGATTTCTTTCTTTTCCTGCCAGCTACCACATTTGCACATGCCAGCATGTATTCCAGTTACTGTCTTCTGGCTTCCCCATATGAAAACATTAAAAATGAAAGAGCAACTCAGACATGTACAGATTTCACAGGCTCCTTTTCCTCCTGACTCCTCCAGCGGTACAGTGGAAACCAGAATTATAAATATAACTTTGAGATTCCACGTGGCTTTTTCTCACTTTGACATACTCAAGACAATTTTCTTTACAATGCTAGAGGAAATAGGCAGTGCTTCCTTTTCTTGTAATAAGATACAAAAAGATTTAAAATCAGGTGTTTTTAACAAGTATCTCAAAGTATGCCTTTAATGGATTCAGTGTCAGTTCATATTAACTGGGTTATTAAAAAGTATTAACTCATAGACAACGTATACACAATCAGTTTTTCTTCTGATTCCAAAGGCTTTTCTTGGCATGAAAGCAGTCTCAGTAGTAGCTGAATGAAAAGGAGTGAGATGACACTGGGAAAGATAACACTTGATTGCCTCTCAGAACCCAAGAGCCAATTCTTCAAATGCAATTTCAAGAGCTTAATTTTGCCCCAGCAGTTTCAGCAGTTCTCCTCCCAGTGTGTTGTTCTGCCTTTGCTGAAGAGGCACGAGGGAGGTTCCTGCCCTGCTGCACCGACTGGGAAAAGCAGCGTTTCTGGGGATGGAGATAAAAGGGGGGGGAGCAGCAGGATCTTCCCCTGGAAGAGGCTCCTGGAGTGATCAGCTGTGGTTTCAGGGAGAGAATTTCCCCTGAGTGGAAAGGCAGCAGCTTTGGTGCAGCCTGTGGCTCTGCCTGCTCTGAAAGGAACAGAGCAGGGAGGAAAAACTGGGCCAATAGAGCTGTGCTTGCCTGCTCCCTCCTCATGCCCAAATCCTGCCCTGATAAATAGGAAATTCTTGCTTTGTGTCATAAGTGACGTTTGTGACTAAAGAGTGGCAATTTCAGATTGCAGTTCATTCACAGCAAAATGAGAGCTCTTTGAAATCCGTATTACTCTGAAATTCATGTCTGTCAGTTCTGAAAGCATCCCTTCTTCTCTTCTGTCCCAGAAACAACAAATCACTCTGGATCAAAAGCATTCTCTCTCAAGAGCAGTATTTTGTCAAAAATTCAAGAACTTCACTTTTTCAAAACAAAACTCAAGGAGAAGATTCATTTCTAATTAAAAAAAACGAAATGTTTTATTCTGAAATCGTAGTCTCTACTGCATTTAAAGCAATTATGTTTTTGACGGGGTAAGTCTTTCAAAAGGAAGCACATATATACACACACAGAAAAGGTGGAAGGAAAAATAAATTGATTAAGGTAGATAATTTGACTTCTTTTGAAGACTTCAAGTACATCTATCCCTTAAAACTCAAGTATGTATCAAATTCTGTGCAGAGAGGCTTCTACAGGGATATCAGGGAAGCTTTTCAGCAGAGAGGTTTACAAAGGTATTAACAACCCACTCCTCCTCTGCACACAGAATCTCAGAATTGTGAGTATTGACACTTCCAAATAAAAACCAACCCTTCATAAACACAATAAAACAACATCACCTTATATCCATAAAACCCCTGCTCATAACACAAGCTACACAGCTGCAAAGAGGGGGTGCACCCTTCTCTAATTACCCTTCCAGAATGTTTTATAAACTGCACTCATGAGTCAAGAGAGATTTTCTACACTGCATAATTTTTAAAGGAGATCACTGTTTTAGGAAGATAGTGAATGAAAGGGATCAGTCTGACTAATTAGCGCACACAACAGAAATGGTAATCTAGGAACACGAGAGCAGAGAAAAAGAAGGGAAGTAATTTCCTGCAATATTCCAGTGCATACTCCTGGGATCAGGAAGGTCTGCAGGAAAAGAATGGAAGGAAAAGATCATTACAGCTGCAAGCAGCCATCTCCAGCATCTCCAGTCATCACCTTTACACAAAAGAGTAGAATTGTAAACCTGAGAACCCTGCAGGGCAATGCAGAACTTACTCACAGACTCCTCAAACCTGTCCACAGCAGCTGGGAAAGCTCCACATTACTGTACTCGAGTTCATGGAATCTTATTCTATTCCATCATTTTAAGATATAAAGGGCAACACAATGTGCTACTTGGGAATAAAAATTTCATGATTTAGGTCAGCAGCTATCACAGTATTCAAATATTTATTTCGCCATGGAATCAACACATTAAGTTCTGTAATCAGTTCATTCAAGTTCCCCTTTTCTTCACACCCACAAAGAATCACTTGCAATACCTAGCCCCAAATTACAGCAACTATTGAGTTGTATTTACACAGTACAGATGATACGATACCACCATTCCTTTTTTTGTTTGGCTGTGTTTGTGTTTTTGCTTTAGGGTTTTGGGTTTTTTTTGTTTGGGTTTTTTTTTTTTTTTCCCCCTAAGCAAACATTGCCATCATCACACTGAGGTTAATGTGAATTTCAATGTACAGCACTGCTGTAACCCAAGGGGAAGCTCTGACTCCTGTCTCAAACATTCATCTGCTGGCCTTCCAGGACAGGAACAAATCCTTTGATGATGCAAATCCAACCTCATTTAAATCACACAAAAATCATGAAGGTGCCCTTTAGCTAAACAGGTTTCTAATTTGTGTTTCACTGAAGTAGTTATGTGGGGTAAATCTTCAATCCTTGTGTCTAGAATGTTTCACATGATTGATGACAAGAATCAGAGTTCAGTATTTTTTAACTGATATTTCACAGGAGTCTCACAGAGGTGAACCATGACTTCCACATGAATTCTCAAATAATCAGGTTGATAGGAAAAAATTTCCCTCCAATAAGACTTTTAGTATTGATAGACAAATTTGAGCTTAAGAACACAGGTAAATATTACTACAAAAACATATTAAATCTGCATAAAAGCTGAATCTTTCCTAAAAGTGCTGAAGAATTACCAGAAAGGCTTATTTCTGCTTTTCAACTATGGATGCACACTACAGTGTTAAGTATTTTCCAAATGAAGAAAATAACTTTATCCCCACCCTGAAAAACCCCACCAAAGCCCTAAGCTCAGAGAGGTCAGTGGAGCTTACTGTGTGAAAATGACCTTTTAACTGCAGACTGTTTAGCACAAAAATTCTTCTTTGAGAAGCTATTAGCATCACCTTAGTAGGACTGTGTTAATTTGGTATCCTGCTATTTTTAAGTATGTAAATTCACATGGCAGCTTTCATTAGGAAAGAAAAAAGTTTAAAGTTTTAAATAGATATATGAGCCTTTGCTAACATTTCAGGGCAATCACAGACTTAAAAATAAAACTGGCAACAATTTTAATATATAATTTTAGATATTTGACTGATGATTAGACATGCCTGAAATAATCCCTCAATCAAAAGAAAAGTAAAATTCAGAATTACAGAGTCCAGAAAAATGACAGCTACTGATGCTGCACTGCCATTCCTCATCAGATTGTGAATTTAATTCTGGTAAAGTTTAGGTCAGCTTTCAAATCCTCATTAAGAAGGGTGCAGAACAGAGAGCTTTGGAGCTGGTGAGTATCTCTGTTCCAGCTGAGGTGAGGGCCCATAGCAGGAAGCAAGAGAGCTCCAGCTCACTCTGTGGACCCCGGTTGTGCCCAAGCTTTACAGCAGTTAACATCCCATTTATTGCACACCTGGGGGTGGCACATTGCCTGTGTGAGGCCCATTTTCACCTTTCCCTTCCCGCGCATTCACGTTTCTCATACTGTGAGCAAAATGACTGTGAGACAAAGGTCAGGAGCCACAATTCTGACAGTAAATGAGACTGCTGCCTCCACTGAGCAGCTGGAACTGTAAAATACAGGAATCTCTGTTCATCTAAAGACTAACCATGGACTTTACCCGTTGGCATCTTTTTTTTTATTTTATGGGCTAATTTTTAATAGAAAACTCAAGCGAGTCAAACAGCCACTGTTAAACTCAGCTACAGTAATGCAACTCCACTTGACATGAACATTTTCAATCACTATGAAAAGCAACATATCCACAGATGTTGACTTCTAGAAAAATAGATACATGCTACAGAAATAGATACACAACTGCATGAATTTTATTTGGGAATAAAGAAACATTTCTAGGGAGTTGGCTATACGAGGAGTGGCTGAGGGAGCTGGGGGCATTCACCTGGAGAAAAGGAGGCTCAGGAGAGACTTTTTCACTCTCCACAACCACATGAAAGGAGCTTGTAGCAAGGTGGGGATCAGTCTCCCAGGTAGAATGTGACAGGAACATTAATTTGATAGCTCAGGGATGCAAAAAATCCAAAACTGAGACCTTTCCATGAGATGATGATTAATGCCATTTATGTGGCACAAGAACTTTTGTTATGAAATGTAACATTGCTTAAAACAGAAAGATTATCTTATATTATTACCTAAGGATAGTAAACAGCAATGTTTTCCATTTGGAATTATTACAATGATAAATGTTCTAGGGTTCAAGGGAAGCAGAAGCTTAGGTCGAAAATGGAAATTGATAGGAAATTAATACATCTCATCTCAGTCATAAATTTGCACATACACATTTCAAACCTACCACAGCTGATAAAAAGGGGCTTGACTGGCAGTCCAATTAAGAAAGGCACAGGACTGGAGCTGCAAGTAATTTCATTTACAGGTAGCATTGGTCTGGGAAAACATATACATCATCTCTGCTATTATTCTTGATATCAGCTCAGGATGAAGACCTATAAAATTTCTAATAATTAGGAATTAATTGCACTTTCTTTCCATCGTCATCCCCCTTTGCTCCATCCTATATTATAAATTTTGAACTTGCAGAATGATCCCATCAGTCCCTTTCTGTTCACATCGACTGGCTATGCCTCCAAGGCATTCAAACACACCACAAAGAAGCCTCTCAGGTATATTCCCTGCTAGTTTTGATAATATTAGGAAGAAAACAACGATCTCAGGTATTTTTTTTTGTTTTTAGAGAAGGACTTAAGACAACAATCAAAAGCATAACAAAAAGAAGACAATATCCTTGAGTTACTATAATGTATAATGCTTCTAGTGCCTCCTTCATTATTCCAATTAAGTCTTTAAAATTTCATCCCTACTATTACAAGTGTTTCTTTATAGACTGCTTTCTACGGCAAAACCAAGTGCACACAATCTTAACAATGTTTGTGGAATAATGAGATTTGGATCAACTATGAGACTCCTAATCTTAATTGGCAGGAGGTGTGGGAAGATGGAAAATCTCCTTTCCCTATAATCTAATCAAACCCAGCAATATCAGCTTCCAGAGTGCAACGTCAGCCTTTCCTCTGAGGGGCTGAGTGGGAGGTTAGGAAAAAATTAATTGTAAACATTAATGTAAATACCCAAAGTTCACAGTGGTCACGCTAAGTAAGCCACCTCAGCAACATCTGTGCTTCCTCTTGTACTCCAGATCTCACCTGTGCTGCTGGCACTGCTTTCAGCAGGGTACCCCCAGCAGGCTGAAGCAGAAGCTGCATCTTCCCAAGGGCTTGAGAATTGAAGTGTTTTCATAGGAAACCCACAAGAACTCATCTGGTCAAAGTCAAAGGCGGGGGGAACTTTAAATTCCATTCTTAATTCAGAATGAAAATATTTCTGCAAGAGCTTTTCGCAGATATTCTCTGATGGAAAGAAGAGGAAAGAGCTCCTGTGGTGGTTGTGACAAACTGGAGTTTAGAGCTGTGTTGACACTGCATTACAGCTACAACAACGCTCCTCTCCTTGACCTAATGCTCATCAGGTGAGCCAGCCAGAACACTGGGGAAGGACACAGACTGTCTCCAAGTCCTCAAGAGCAGCAGTCACAGCTCACCCAGATTGTCCCCGAGTCCTCAAGAGCAGCAGTCACAGCTCACCCAGATTGTCCCCGAGTCCTCGAGAGCAGCAGTCACAGCTCACACAGACTGTCCCTGAGTCCTTGAGCAGCAGTCACAGCTCACACAGATTGTCCCCGAGTCCTCGAGAGCAGCAGTCACAGCTCACACAGATTGTCCCCAAGTCCTCGAGAGCAGCAGTCACAGCTCACACAGACTGTCCTCAAGAGCATGAGTCCCAGCTCACCCCCTGCGAGCTCAGGCGTGGCTCAGTACAATGTTCCAGACATGGGGAACTATCAAAGTCCTGAACAATTCCCCCCCTCCAGCCGGTACCAAAGTGCTAGAATTAAAAAAGACACCTGACTTTGCACAAACACGTATAGAGAAGGAACTCTCCTCACAGCACAAACAGCAGTAATCCCTTATGGCTCCCTGAATCTACACGTGCAAGTTTGCCCAGATTTCTGACAACAGTCCGAATCTGTAAAAAGATGAAGAGGTCCTTTTTTGTGTCAATCTCCACACAGATAAAGCATGATTCTAAAATCCCCAAGACAACCCTCAAGGCAGGGATGGCTGTTTGCCTACAAAGAAATTCCAAGGACTACTAAGAGTATCTATCATCTGTCTCTCATCTTTTCTCTAAAACACACAGAAGCAAAGGTGAGGTGCTTGGTAACAGCAGAGGAAGAAAGCAGCTGGAGTTACTGCAATTTATGCATAAGCAGCCAAACAAGCTGTTGCAGCTGATGGTTATGCATTTTAGCACAGCCTGCTGTTGGCACGTTGTTTAAATAAAAATATGATGCCCACACACTCCAAGCGAGCTAATGATCAGTTTCACAGCAGTAGGTTGGTGCTTCCTAATTGGTATTTGGTCTCATTTTTGATAAGTTAGCGCTGGGTTTTGCTTTATTAAGTATTATATTTTATGCAGTATCTCCTTTATTACATAATATCAAGATGAAGGGATTTCAGCTAAAGTGAAATAGCCGTTCTACTGGGCAAGCCTCGTATGTCCTGACCAGAAACACGGGACGAGACAGAAGTTTCTAGAACATGATGGCCTTCCTGGTGGCAGGGCAAAGCTGGCAAGGAAAACCCACAGGGTCAACATTAGTGCAGTGGCCAGGATTTTAAATGCTGTAATAAATTGAACATTATTTGATCAGATGCAATGTGCCATGGCTCCCATCTTCCTTTCACTCATCTCAGTGCACTAGAATAATTCAGTGGACATAGAGTTACTTTTCTTCTCTACTTCTTTGCCACATTAAGTTCAAGCAAAGCACACAGAAATAGAACCAACCTGAACAAATGACTGGCAGTTTCTCTTGGGCTTCAAAAGCAAAAAGGTGTTACAGGAAAAATGTAGCCTTTTACTGACTGCAGGCTTTACCCAGAATAGAAAAACATAGATTTTGTTAGTACTGCTAACTGGAGAAAGTACATAGGCAACTGCCAGCATTTCCTTTGTATGAGACAATTTATAGGAACACTTCACATTAAATCAAAATGTACATTAAAATGCCCAGCTGTCCAACTGGAGGTCCATTCAGATGGTGATATATATCAAAGAAGAAGTATAAACAATTTAAAAAATATAAGAATATATATTGACCCTAACCCTTAGCAAACCCTATTTTGCAACTAGTCTGAAACCTGCTAACATAGACTTGAAATTGTTTTCACTGATTACTAAATGATTGTTAATTTATTGTGAACTTTGGAAAGGTGCCTTCTGTGGCTCAGGTACTCATGGTCAGGAAGGAGGGTCCAGCTGATGGAGTCTTGTACCAAAGGGCAGTGAAAACAGCAGAGAGAGAGAGATGATTTGGTGCTGTCAGTACAGACAGTGACCCGGACATTTCACATAGGCATTGCACAGAATATTAACTGGGCATTGCTAAGAAAACAGCCAACTAAAATTTAACATGGTAGATTGGCAACCAGCTGGATTTCATTTTCTTCACTGTATGCCTGTATTTTTGTTTTATTGTTATTACATAATCTAGTGTGTTTTGAGGGTCTAAAACTCATATTTTGAAGCACTGCAGTCCAGTTCTGTCCATGTTAATTTGGTAATTTCACAGCCCATAGCATCACAGAACTCATTCTGACTGAAGTCAGTGCAGGAGCATTGGGGGCTCACCAGCGCTCTGTATTGTTCAGGAAAGGATCTTCTGAGACCTGCTCACAAATGAAGGAGAACTAATCAATCCCTCTCTGAGACAAGCTGATTACCTGGAAATCAATCAGTCAGGGAGCTGGCTGTGTGGGCCTTCAGGATAGTAGCAAAGACTACGTGTAACTTCCAGCAGGAGCACATCTGTGAGGTGAACATCTGTATGGCAGACACAGAGAGCACTGGAGCACAGAAGCTCTTGTTCCTGTCCCCAACCCTCTGCTGTGACAAGCAAAGCACAGACATTCCTGTTCCAGCAGCCAGCATCTCACAGGAACTAATTTTCCACCACTGATCAGGAAGCTCAGAGCACTCTTTCATCAGCACCCAGGGAGCTGCACAAGTCCTGTGCAGAGCACTCTGCCCTTCTGCTAGTGCAGTTTGTGTTTCAGATTCTGTTTGTAGGAAGCTCAGAATTCTGTTTGGGTTAAAATGGCATTACAGCTGCTGGGTGTTTCAGAGCTACCGCCAGGTCCACAGATAGCACAACCTGGGAAGGGAAAACAAGTGTCTGCAGCAAGTGATTGACATGCCTGCAACAGCTGGGAGAAGACCATCACACAAGAAATAATGGCTTAGAGAAAAACAAATTAGGAGCCCATTTATATTCCAGGAGACATTTTATTGCCTGCCATTCTCCATCCCACTGAAATATTGTGATGGATTAGGGTGCCAGAAGAGAGCTGCTAGGTGCTGGTAGTGACAATTGGAACAAGGAGGTGAAGGAAGCACAGCATGCTGTGCCTCTCTGCAGAACATGGGGAGCTGACCGTGCAGGGAACATGAGCCATCAGTCACCAGAGGATCCTCAAGGTGTGCTGATCCCTTGCACAGTCACACTCTGGCCACCCCTCACACCCAATTTTGGTGAAGTTTAAAGCCTGTATTCTATGGTCAAGCACTAAGAGGGAGTTGAGGACTGAAAGCTTTCCCAATGGCACTAGGAAATAGCCACAGTAAGATCTTTGATACCCACATTTAATGAAAATAACTAGAGCCATATAAGCAGAGCTGTTCTGCCAAAGCAAAGTGGTGCTGAAAAGGGATGGGAAGACTTAGCCAGGCGGGCAGTGTAGGTATAAACTGGATCATGGCTTTCCTCAAGTATCAGTGGCCTCAGGTGGTGTGTGACCACAACATCTTGTCCAAACAACCCAAAGGTGTAGAGGGGAAACAGAAAATAGAAGAGAACCTTCGTTTTACAGCCTGCTGTCACGAAGGGAGAGAAGACTGGAAGCGAGTCATAATTCCCAAAGCAATGGAGCTGTCAGGGGTTGTCCTGAGCCTGCTGGGATCTATCACAAGAGGTCCCAGGACTGCCAGGGAAGTCTTTCACCAGGCTGGGAGGTTTCCAGGGGTTCCTGGGGGCTTCCACAAGAAGCCTGCATCAGCCTGGCTTGCTCCACGCTGGGTCTATGGCACCTGCTGGCTTGTTACTAGGGGGAGAGAGGTTCTTCTGTGCCCCTGCTGCCCAGCGGGCACTGAGCTCTATCTTCAAACACAGGTGCTCTGAAGTGACATTCAAAATGTCACCCTTGAAAGAAATCCTCTAAAGCAGAGGATTTGCAAACGAAGATGTGCTTGTCAGGTGAAGCTGACAAGATGAAAATAAAGGGCATGATGTCTGACCCTTGTCCCAGGGCCCAGCCCTTGGACCTGGCACGGTCCAAGCGCTGAGCTTGTTTCACCTCATCCTGCCAAAATCAGGACAGTAAAAGAAATTCAGGGAGAAGTTCAACAGCCTTCAGGAGCCATCTTTGTGCTTGGGAACTGCCTGTTATGTTTGCAGGGTTAGCTCAACAATTGGGTTTTATTCACTGTAGATACCTGAGTTGGGGAAAGCTACCAGTCTGCCTTATAATGCTCAGCAAAAATGCACAGTTTTGGGGGGATTCCAATATTGGATTTGAAATCAAAGAAATGCCCCAAATACCTGGACAGTGAGGAAACAAATTTAATTTTTAATGTTTCACACCCATTTAAATCACACTTCTACATATGGTGCTCTGTATGTTGCCCACAGAAAGTTAATTATAGAATTTTCATTAGGAGATTTCATTTATGTAAAAGAAAAGGATCAAAAAATGTATTAACTGAGTTGCAGGTGTGCTGTGAGGTGAGAGAGCAATTATCAAGATCATCATTATAGTACATTAGTATCTAATGATGTGTGATAAGGATTGTTAAAGCACCTACTGTGTACTTAGCTATCTTTCAGTTGGTACTCAGACAAAAAGAAATTACCTGTATTGTATATATATGCTGAATGACTGGGAAAACAGAGAGCAGTTATCAAATGCTTACTGATGTAGAGCAGAAAACAACACAGAAACAGAAAAAAAATAAATGCTATTTCATTTTTCTAAAGAGCAGTGCCAACTTTGGACCAAATGACCCATAAGAGGGTGCTGAGATGATGTCTTCAGGAAAGCAATTTCTGTTTCTTAGGGTCTCTTAAAAAAAAAAAAAAAGAAAAGGACTGTGTGAGTCTATGTCTACACATGTACAAAACCGACCAATGTTATATGCAATTTTTAAACAAAATGCATTTCTCTCACCACAACTGACTTCTTGAGCGAAAGATGTTTGGTGGAATCAATGTAAACAGGAACATGGAGTTTGGCAGCAGTCCATTTTTCTTGAGATTATGCCAGCTTCTACAGAATCCACTGATCCTTTTAGTTATTGATTTGTTAATTTAATAAAAAATGAAGTTTTAGAATGTGAACAAATTCACAGTGCTGAGGAGACAGGATTTTGATAAGCTGTGCTGCTGGACTAAGCTGGTGACATTGTCAAATGAGAAAATCACACATGATTTAAAATACTAAAGATTTCCAATGTGGAGGATTACTTAAAACACGATTTTAAACAGAAATGTGACCTGGGGAAAAACAACAACAACAACAAAAAAAAAACCCAAAAACAAAAACAAAAAAACCCCTCTCATAATTAAACCTGTATAATCCTAAAACAGCACATCTGCTCCCTTTGTCTTCCATATATTAATACTAGTGATTAAAGCCATTTTACTGCACTTACCGCTCCTATTTACTCTGAAAAGTCAAATTAGCTTTAGGAGAAAATAACAGATTCTGTTCTTATTACAAGGAAATTTGAGAAAACTTTTAACCAAGGATCCGGTTCTCCCTGAGACAGCTCCATGCACAGCAGTCTCTCACTGGGCAGTTCCCAGGCTTTATTCTCAGTCAAGAGCACTGCCAGCCAGGCTGAGAATCCCCAGCCATGGCTAAAACACGCCTGAGTAAATACCCAAACTGTGTCCCTGGCACTGGATCCTGCCCTGTGCCCTGAGCAGAGACATGATCTGTGTGCCCTGCTTCCTCCTTGGGCCATGACATCATTAGGGTGCCCTCGTTTCCTCACCAGTTCAGGTCCCATGAAAGAATGCTGGCGGCTCCAGAGGACCACAGCAGTGGCTGGGAAATGGGACTGCCCAAGTGACAGAGTGACCTCTCCTGCCCATGGTGCTCAGAGCAGATCAGCACCGCAAAGAGATCTTCCCCTGGAAAAATGCCACTTGCAGGAAATGGATGTATGGGGAGAAGGCGAAAGAAGTTGTCACAAATCTGCATCAACCTGCCCTGTTTTCCTGCCAGCTGGCCTGAAATACTTGCAGGGATCAGCAAGTTCAGCTCCAAGTGCTGCCAGGACAGAGGTACCTGACAACAGCTTTGAGCCCTTCAGAGGCAAAATCTCTGTGGACTGCAGCTGAGGTCCTGTAATACCAACATGAAACCTATGATACCAAGTATGTGATAGGAACTATTACTCTTGAGGAAAGCAGCCTGTGGCCTTTTTTTTTTTTTTTCTTAAAGAATTAGCTACAGCATCAGTTTAGCCTTGAGTGACACTCACAGATGGCCACTGGCAGCTGCAGCTGCACTGAAGAACAAGGGAAGAGTAGCATTAGCAAACCTTGACAAAACAGAATAAGGAATGGAAGAAAACCTAACAATGCATCAGAAATTCAAGCTTTATCATGGGCTTCCTGATGAAAAGGTGAACAGAAGCCTGGGTACTGGCAGGCTTTGACTGCTCAAACTCTTCTCCAAAAACCTGTTGCTGCCACAGCTGAAAAGTGCACTCCAAATCCTCCCTTCTACCCATACAAGCAAAGCAGTTCCTGTGGTTTTTAATTACTGATGAGGGGTCTTAGGCTCTAGATTGTAAACACAAGTTTCTCTTTAAATGGGTTTCATTACTTTACTGCAGTCTTTTCTGTACTTCCTTGCACTGCAACAAAGAGGAGATACACAAAGAATTTTAGGGGAAAATTAGCAAGGATGTACATTTTCTCCTCCAAAAAGCAAACTAGAAAGTGTGAAAGTACACAGTGAAAAAGTGTGAACAGCCCCCAGACAACTTCAAGCCACAAAAGTTGCTTGCTTTCCTCACTGCCTAACTATTGCTTTAGGACTTGGATTATTCTTATTATACCTAATGTTTATAGTCTCCATGTAATAGATGACATCTGTGTAGTATTGTTAAAAGGTGTACAGGATATACAGAGATTAACATCTTCCCCTTCTACAACGTGCTAATAGTGCCAGAATTCAAAGAGCTGTCTCCTGGGTGGCCAAGTGACCAATCTGAAATAAAACACTCCCATGCCATGCCAGCACCGGAGAACACTGTTTGGGGAAAAGAAAGAGCAACAGAGGGTTCAAACATGGCTGTTGAGACAAGAGCAGCTTGCTAAAGGCACCCAGCCCATTTCCCATTCCAGACAGGTTGGCTCTATTACTGCAAACATAAACTTGGGAAAAGAGCACAACAGACAAGTTAAATTCAAGGGAAGCTTCATGTTTGCAGAGGGACATGATGCGAATTTATGGAAAACTCAAAAGCCCATAAAATCAGAGTAAGTATTAATGTGAGTCTTGAAAAAAACCCCATATACATACAAATATTCACTGGGCATGAAGTTTCAGTCTCAACAGCAGTAACCCAAGGTCAAAGCTATGAATGGCGTGCAGCCTGTACAATAAAAATGTAAATATCCTTCATTCTGTGGAACCACAAACGTGTTTAGCTCCACTGTGCAACTGGTCATCAGCACAGCAAGGAGAGGCATGAGCCTGCTCCTCACATACAGGCAGTGCAGACACTGATTACCACAACTACACAAAACAAACTCTTGCTGCTATGGGTCTTCCTGTATATAGGCACACACCACATCCACAGACAGACCTGCATGGATCAAAGAGAACAAGGAAAAACAAAACTAAAAGCTTATTCATAGGCATCAGTAGTGAATAGAGGATTGACAACACCTGAAATTATCTTGAACTAATTAAAAACAGTAATTTAAAAGCTATCTGCTACTTTTCTATCTCAGTTTGTTATTTTGTATTGGGACAGCAACAGATTGGTAATGTGATATAATCAAAGCAACTTTCCACAGGGTTTAAGTCAATTTCCCTTCCTAGTCCTGATTCAGTTTTTGTCCTTTTATACATATTTAAATATACTGTCCTTTTCAGTAGAACTCTACCTTAACATGAAGATGGCTAAAACTGAGTCATGCCAAATCTTAAATTCTCCCAGACAAAAAGGTTTCTATTGCAAGCTCTGCCCTGCAGGAGCTGCTCTTTCCAGATGTCTTTAAGGATCTTGGATGACACCAACTTGCTGCAGGACTGAGCCTCTCGCACAGCTGCTCTCCAGCCATGGGGAGCCGTGAAACACTCAGCAAATTCCACTGCTGTCAGTACATCAGAGGCTGGGGTTTATTTAGGTGCCTTCAAACTCCAGATCATCCCAGAGCAATTGACAAGAAAATAAAGGGTGTGGCTGGGAAATGAAGTAGATGCTGTACATTTAATGTGTACTTCTATCTTGGAGCACTAAACTTACTCTGGATATTTTATTCACATGAGAATATTCCAACACTCCCCCCATGCTTTCAAAAGAGCACTGGTCACTGGTGCCTTTTGGGTCTGAACGAGATAGAATATTAGCTCACCATCTGAAGAATGGAGACTGAAATCATGTTATATCTTCTAAAAATTTGTCCCAGTAACAAAACTAAGTTCTGGTGTCACCCCAGCTAATCACGACAGGATGATTTCTGGCCCTGATTCTTCTGCACAGAACAAAAAAGTCTACAAACGAAACCTGAAGCATAACAAAGAATTAAACCTTAGACACTTAATACACAGTTTGCAGTAGAAGTGGTCAACAAATTTTCTTCCAATAGAAATTAGTAACTTCAATATATACTTTTCAGAATCAATCTGGCTAGTTCTGTTGTGATAGTTAATGCAATTACAATAATAGGTTTTAAATGGGTTTATATTTCAAGTACAATTGTGCTGAATTGAATTATTCCCTACGTATCACACAAATATTGGATGAACATTCCTCATTTTCAACCCACACTTTTAAATTGATTTCCTTCCACTTCAGCATGATAAATTTCTAAAATAAAGCAGGCAGATACTTCACACTCTCAAGTGCTGTCAAAAGTAGTAAATCTTCTCTAGAATGTAAAAATAACTGCAGTAAGTCCAACCTCTCTATATAATATGCAAATACCACAGAGCTGAGAAATTTTGCAGAAAATCCTTTCTTCTCAAGACCAGAATTTCACTTACACAGAACAATGCAATGTATTTTTTTAGGCTTTCCACTTAAGGATATTTAATTGTTGATGACAGACTCACGCTTGGATCAGTTTTTAAAGGCTCTGCATAATCAATTGCAATAGTAATTCTTACTAACAAACCTGAAATAAACAATGCATATATTTCCTATAAGAGAATAGTATAGGAATCTAAGAAAACCTGTATTAGATACTGAGATAATTACTGTGTATAAATTACATCTCGTTTTACCATGCCCTGCCATCTTCCCAATGAGAATTTAAAACACCCTAATCCAAGATCTCTTCTTGCTATATGCCACAAAGCAAAGCAGGAATCACTCCTAATTCTGTTTCTGAGTAGCAAGAGCACTGTAGTTCATTATCTTCACCTTGTTTTTCACAGCCAGAGGTTGCAGTTTTCCAGTGTGCCCACTCTTCTCTAACAGTCAGTGTTCACAGGGCCAGAGGAGAGGCTGGCTGCTCTGCTGTCCTCTGGAAGGGAGCAGATGTGCTCCAGAGCACAGAGATTCATGGTCACACGGAGAGGAGAGGGAGAGCTGCAGCTAAGGCACCACGACCCCACGGTTCAGTGCTGCCAAAACTTTTAGTAGTTCCACGTCCTCCAGAAACTCATTATCTGAAATAACGTCTGATATTTCAAAGGAGCCACAGGGAGCATAATAGTCTCTTTTTCTGTCCTTTTACACTTTCATGAAAAGTCTAGGTGTATTCTGTTTTAGTAACACACTTCAAATTTTGCTGTTTGTTTGAGGAAGATGGTTCAAATCGGTATTGCCTGTCAATAATTGGGGAAAAAATATTCTTGATTCATAGAATCCTCAAATGATTCAAATTGAAAGGAACCTATCAATCAGGTTGATCAGCTGCAATTTGCCCTTGATAAATTTACAACGGTTGTACCAAGCAACTTCTTGTTATCGTGTGCATAGATGTGGTTTTCGGGGGGATTTCCTCCACAGTATTCGTGGTGATTGAAGTGATACTGGCCTGGATGCAGTCCCCCTTGACTCTCTGGAAGATAGCTGTGGCATCTCCTCTTTTCTAGTCCCCAGTAACCTCATGGTGCACTGTGACCCTCGAGGGTGCCAGCAGCTCCAGCAGGAGCTTGCACAGCTCCCCTGAGTGCACCACTCTGGTCTCACGGGCCAGTCTCTGGTTCTAGTTTCAGTTCAAGCGCTCTCTAACTCCATTTCCCAGTCCTCAGGATGATTTTTCATTCTCACTGAAGCTCAGGGACTTGGGAGGCAAAAGACCAGTAAAACAAAAATCTGGCACTGTTTCCTTTCATCTTTATGTAACAATGATATTTTCAACATCCCATCCCACTTGACTGCCAGGAGTCCCTCTGACTTCACTGACACTCTGGAGCCAGGCACCTTCAATGTTAGGTTCCTCCCAGTTTCTGACTCACTGTGAATGGCAAAAAGCAATTCCCTCCTGAGGAGTGGCCATTATTTGTTACCTAACAAACACTGTAAGGCACAGGCTGACATCAGGAATCAGCTCGTTGGGTTTCTCGTGTCTTCCCAGCCAATTTGGAGGATCAGTATTTTGGCACAGCCTGCCACTTGCATCCCTCTGCCCAGCTGGGGGATGCTCCTGTGCTCTCAGGGCTTTCCTGAGCCCTGAGGAGGCACACAGGCCAGGCTGGGCATGCTCTGAGCTGCATTTCCACAACTGCCTTCACAGCAAGCAAAGGAGAGGCCAGAGAAATCCCCTTATCGAACCTGCTCCTACTCTGTACCTTCAGTGGAGAATGTGTGATTTTCTACGGCTGAGTTTGCTTCTCTAATCTTACAGAAAATCATCACCATTCATCTGTCTGTGCCCCACGTTCAAGGGACTTGGCTGTTCACTGAACGTGAGCCATCTTCTGGAGCATGCAAAGCAGAACAGTTTTTATTACCCCATTTTTTAAATGCCCACAAAGTTCCCTGCTGATTCAAGAGACTGTAACAACTTCATTCTTCACTTTCATTATTTGCAGCCATATTTTTATGAGAGCAATAGTTGTCACTTCAATTCTGCTCGTCTAAGTTTTATATATATATATATGTATGTATGTAATATATATATATGTAGTCTTTCTTCTTCCTGAAGGAACTGAAGCACCCAATACACTTCAGATTCATACAGGAGGATTTGTGATTTCGATATTTTTTTCCTTTCTAAAAAATTACTTATTTAAGATTTATGTTCAGTGGTTTCATTTTTTATAGCAAATTGTGCATTTAATTCCTATAAATTTCCAGTCAAATTATTGCCACTGGTAAAGCAGAGGTAACATCTGCCACCCAAAGGACTGCCTGTCTTGAAAGTCCACACAGATTATCCCCTAGCCCTGATTTAAACTGTAAATTTAAATGCAGTGATACAATTAAAATTCATATGATTACCTCTTAGAATCTGAAAAAAAAAGAAATGTGAACCAATAATAATGTTGGTGATGAAAACTCCCTAACAACTATAAATGCTTTAACCCACACTTTGCAAAACAAATAAAAATTCCGTGTCTAAATTGTTTACCTAGCTAAAAATGCTTTGTTTTCATGTCCTGTTCCATGCCCTAAACCAGGACAGAGTGCAAATGTGATTTTTATTTTTGCTTCCTGATAAAGGGAGGGGAGTTGATCCTTGATGCACTGAGAATTTTGAAAAAAAAAAAGAAAAAGAAAAAGAAAAAAAATATAATAATAATAGTAGTAGTAGTAGTAATGGCATGCTCCTGCCTTCCAAGGTAGCATCAGCATCAAATAATTGTGCAGCTAATCCATAAGTGGGGGTTTTATTCCAGGGCAGCTTTTTTACTATAGCAAGTTATTTTTTGTCTTGATATTGCAAGATTTTCACATTAGATAAAGTGCTTAGAAAAGAAATACTGTGTTCTGTTGTTTGTGATTTTTAATCCACATACAAATTCCTATGGAAGACAAGAATAAAACTAATTTTTAGATGCCTAAAGTTGATAAGCTTAAGCCTAGACATTAAGAAAAGAAAGAGATTTTAGGCAGTCTTGGTAACTTTTACTATAGCAACTTTTTAGTTGTCATTCAACTTTCCACAAATGGCACTGAGCTGGTGATAATGAATTTTGAAGGGACACAAATAAGCACTGTGCACTCTTTTTTTGGTGCTAAAACCAGAAAACAGCAGCAAAGGCATGCTCCTGATACCATCCCAGATCAAACAAAAAATCATTTCCCTATTTCATGACAGAAAATCTTTTTCAAATATTAATTCTGAAATACTAAAACATAAGAAAATGAACTGGATATGACAAAGGGATTTCCTCACCATGAGAGATTTAGAATGACTGTAAAACACACTACGATTTGCTGTCCCAAATAATCACTCCTGTCTCCAGTAAATCTGTTGATTTTATTTTAAATAATAAAAAATAAAGGAAATATAATAATAGTAAGGAAATATTTTAGCATCTTTGCTACTCCTTTCTGTACTCAGCAGGCCTGTCTGAAATTACAGACATAAGGGAAGTCCTTAGGCTCAATGCAGTTTATGGGATTTTTCATTTCCTCTGCATGGCTTTGGGTTATGGCAACTTCATTCTCATACTGAAATTATTCTTCAGTTTAAGAACATGTGTATGTAACTCCCTATCAGCATTAAAAAGAATAATGAATGTTTGTTACTGAGAGAAAAGTTCATTGAAAGTGAGAAGTGATACTGACTTGTGTCCAGCACATGTTAAAGTTCAATTAAGTCCCAAAAGTTCATTTTCCCTACCAAGGAATCACAAGGAATCTAAACCAACTCCTCCTCCAAAACTACAGTAAAACATCCTATCTAAATTCCTTAGCAAGATTCCAACTTACTGGAGGAAAAAGAAACAGAAAACCCACCAAACCAAACCCAGAATACCTTCCCCTTTATTTTGTTTTTCAATGTTTGTTTTCCAAATAAAATAGTAAGAAGTGTTCATTAAATTGAATCCAGGCTTGCCAAGAGTGAGTCTTGATATCTGAGGATGCTACAGAAGTTTAAATTCTGTGCTCAGAGAATGAGGAAGCACAGACTGGAGAGCTGGCAGTGGCTCATGTACAGAAGGGAGGCAGTGCTGGTAATTTTTCACATCGTTTCCAATAATGGAAAGCAAAACTTTAGAAATGAAAATTTTGAAAATGGAAAGCAAAAATTTCTAATGACTTTAGTCCTTAGAAAGGATTAGAAAAACAATGCAAGTCATGAGGCAAAATATGTCCTCTGCTTAGTCCACAGTAATTAAGCTAGCCAGATAACGTAGTAAAATAGAATTTCATATATATATCACACATGTATACATACATACACATAAATATATGAATGAAAGCATATATAAAATTTCTGAAATACAACATACTGCCCTTGCACCAAGATCACCCAAGTTTTCTACTAGCCAGGAAGGCTCAGCTGCAGCCATCCAGAATCAGAGAGGATGACTCTCCCCCTGCTGCTTCAGAAGGAAGAGCTGGTCCCTGATAAATGACTGTCCCAGGGACACACAGCACTCAGACTGCTGGCTGCAGTCATGGTGTATCAGGGGTTGTTGGAGGGCAGAACGATGCCGTGTCTGCACGTGCCTCCCCTCCAACAGTGGGAACACCCCTGAATCTGCATTTCCCAGTCCGCTGGAACTCGTGCAGAGCCCACAGTGCTGTCTTTGTCCTGGGCTGCACCCCAATGAGCCCTCACCCCAGAAGTTCCACTCCTGGGCACCTCTGAGCTGGGCAGAGCCAGGCTCTCACCAACCTGCTCTGTAAAAGGGACTCTGCCCCTGGGATCAGGATGATCCTCACGGTCCCTCCCAACCCAATCCATCCTGCACTTCTGTGATCAGTACAGATGGCAGAA
The DNA here is from genome assembly GCA_013396955.1 of Regulus satrapa. Taxonomy (NCBI): domain Eukaryota; kingdom Metazoa; phylum Chordata; class Aves; order Passeriformes; family Regulidae; genus Regulus; species Regulus satrapa. The sequence goes on along the minus strand of VWZN01004115.1, from coordinate 360,292 downwards.
AATTTGCAGCTGCCAAAATAATCAAAGATCTCACTTTACTCTTTTGCCTTTCCCTGCATTACATGTGCTGGCAGAAAATCTTTCAGCAACCAAACTTCTTTGCTCATCCTTGAAAACCCACTTGAGTAAATATATGCTCTTTGAGGCTTGGTGCTATCCATTAGAGCTGCAGCCCCATAAAGCTGAGAGGACTCTACTACATTCATCAGGAAATTTCCATCGTGAAGTGTCTATTTATTCTTATTCCCACAGCAAAAAAAAACCTGGCAGAACCACTTCTTACATTCATCCTCCTGTACAAGTCAGAAGAGGAACTGATGATAGAGTGTATTTTAGAACATTGGAAAATGTAGTTTGAAAAGCATTTTTCAGATCTATAGCTCATAATGAAGTGTGCAGAATGATGATAAGGATGAGCTACCCTGAATAAGTACTAATTTCATTCCTCCTTATCTGTCTCTTTTCCATGTCATGGCATCAATTTCAGGTTATGATTACCTAGATAAAACCCTGCCCTCAACACCCTTCAGCATTTTGTGTGTGTGTGTGTGTGTGTGTGTAAAGCAATTACAGAGAAGACCATTCATTTTCTTTTGAGCAGAGTCTCCATGTCCAAGGCACTGAACTAATGAATGAGAAAAAAAAGTTCACAAAATGAAAAATTTTAAGAACTTAACATTGCTGACTTTATTTATTATGGAGAGAGGAAAAAAAAAAAAAAGAAAAAAAAAAGAAGAAAAAAGGATAAAAAATTGGGAAA
>VWZN01004115.1:343582-359137 GCA_013396955.1 Regulus satrapa | reverse complement strand
ACTTGAAAACCAAAGCTTTTGTTTGGTTTTTTTTTTTTTCCTTGCCAAGTGATTATAATGGCACAAGCAAAGTGCTAGAAAATTCTGGATTTTCTGGAAGAAAAAGATGTTGCACATGGATGCAGAACAATCCTATTTAGGGCATTTGCAGCTGCTCCAAATGCCCACAGACAGGATTTGCAAGGTGGATGCTGCCAAAGAGGCAAAGTCCTGGTGTTTCTTCCCTCTCCTCTCCCAGTCTGGCCACTTGGAGCAGCCTCCTGCCCTGTGCAAAACTCAGTGATGAGCACCCAGGGAGCTGGGTCAGCCTGAGGAGCTCAGAAGAGAACCCCGGGGCTTTGACAGGTTTCTGTTGTGCCAGCAAATGGCAGGGCTGATCTTGCTCCCTGGCTGGTGGCCAAATTCCTGCTCTGGGTGGCCAGGGGCTGGGAGAGAAGCGTGGCTGCTGAGACAGGCCATGGCTTTACGCAGACACACAGCTTGGCTGGAGTAAGGGCACCAAGAAGCACAATCTGGGGTTTTGTGACCTACGCAGTCACCGTGTGTGAGTCAGCATAGGCATCATCCCGAGGGAAGGCATCGGCAGCACCAGGCCAGGGACCACCCCAAAGCTGCATCCTCCTCCTGGCAACAGCTGGAACAAAAACCTCAGATAAGAGCAAGGGTGGGAAAATCCCAGCCAGGCTGTTTGTGGAGCTAGGAGTGCTCTGATCCCACGTGCAGCTCAAGTAGACAGGGCATGGTTAGGGCTCAGAGGGCAAAAACCAAACCAGGGCAGTGGAGACAACGTGGCTGAATAACAACTTGCCCATGGTTGGGAGCCAGAGAAAAGGAGCGTAGAAACAGGGAGGGCTGGTGGGTAGGGAAAGGAACTGGGATGGGGCTGGAGTGTGCCAAGAGGGGCCTGGAGGCAGACAGCACAACCAGAAAGGGGAGATGGGCACTGGGACTTCCTGCATGGGGACAGGGACATGATGGAGAGAGTCAAGGGCAGGGTGGTGGCAGCTGCTGGGGACATCCAGGGAATGAGGAATGCACACCCACCTGTGCCCCTCCTTACCCACAAACATCAGCATCACAAAACCCCACCAGCAGAAACCCCAGCGCTCCCTCCTATTTCAATTCCAGCAAACTGGTGGGAACCACTGAGCTGCTTGTTCTCATCTCAGGAGCACGTCCAAGAGAGAAGAGCATCCCCGCTGCTCTCTGAGACTCCCAGAGGAGCTGCAGGCACCTGAACTGGGCATTCTGCTCTCCTGAATTCCCACTAGAATCAGCTTCCTCCAAGGTACACATGGAAATCAGGGAGAAATAAACTTAAAATAGCAACAGCACTGTGGTGCAGTGAAATGTGACTTAATAAGTGCAATAAAAAATTATTCATCCTGCTTATGTTTGTGATTACAACAGCTACTAGTGGCAATATAATCTGTCCAAGTTTGCCTTCTGCATTTCCGTAAGTGTAGACAATGAGCCTCAGAGGGTCTTTTTTGCTTGATGTAAATTCAACTCCAATTAACTAGACATCTTTATTGTTAAATATAAAAGTTTCCTCCCATATATTGATATAAATTTGAATAAAATAATAAATATGCCTAATGCCATTATTAATAGGATCCTGCACTGTGACAGAAAATGCACATACTTATAGATTGAGAAAGCAGAAAAAAAAATAAAATCAAGTTTTCATATAAAATATAGCCAGATTTTGTCTCATTCTCAGATGAAATCAAATGCCATAGCCAGCCAGAAAAAAAAACCCCAACAAAACCCCCAAAAAACCCCAAAAAACAAAAATCTAAACTTGTAACAAGTTAGGCTGATCAATAGGAAAGCCAACATAAATGGAACGTTTCTCACTTATTTTACATATTCTCTGAAATGTCATTAAGCAAACTGTGATTGCCAAAGTAATAAACCTAAATATCCAGAACACTCTGTACACATAACAGTTCAAGTTACACAAGTCTAACAGCACAGCCAAGGGGTTTATTGGTCTCCTCTGTACATATTACATGGTAAAATCTACTGTACCCCACACACTCACTGCCCACGAAACCGTAAATGAGAGCTGCAGTTATCCCATTGTAATTAATGCAATGTGCAAACTCATGAATGCATTCAACACAGATTCCCACCAGCACGTTCCCAGGCACAGTCAGAAAGGAATGGGAGAAGATCTCTCTCTGATTTTCTGTTAACTTGGGCTTGCTCCTCTAAGTCACCTCATTGGCCAGTCAAAAGAAGCAGGGAACGTGAAAATGTGTTAGATGAAGACTTCAAATAGAAAATGTTGGGGTCACGATAAGTTTGGCTGCAACAGAATGCTTAGAGCAGACATCTTAATTTTTTTAGAAAACTTGTTTTCTCACGTTTACTCATTTAAAAGATCAGTTATGATGACACTATTGCTGTAATACACCCTGTATCTGCTTTGCTGTTTGCAAAGAAAACCAAGCAATAGGAAAGAAAGTATATTTAAAATTGGCTTCCCCCCGGGAAAAAAAAAACCACTATGGGGCTGAGATTTATTTTAAAGATCATGCTAGTATAGGCTTTGTGTTGATACTTTCATATCGCTGCAAATTTTGCCATCACAGCCCGTGGCTTACAAAAATGTAGAGAAGCCTGGCAATATTAAAAATGTGTTCAGAAGAGATTTCCTGAAGACTTCTCTGAATCGAGTCCTGATTAAAAATGATCAGGTTCATGGCATGCTTATTTCCACTCTTTTGTTAAACAGACAAACCCCTACTGCTGTGGATGAATTATTAAAGGATATCACGAGGAAAAATATTTTTCTGTGACCTGCCTCTTGCTACAAAATCTTCTGGTCCATGCGCCCAGCTCCGAGCTCCAGGACAACTTTGGCAAGGTTCTCAGCCAAATGGCTTTGTCCTCTCAAGGACCACATCTCCAAGGTGCTTCATTTCACCTGGTAATTATCTCAATGCTGGCATTTGCTCCTTGTAACAGACACACAGTTTTTGGTAAATAATCAGCCCAGGAGTGTGCCTGCACAGGCCGGATCTTTTCAGCTGCTCAGAGGTAAACACACAGATGGGAAGGAAGAACAGGCTGCCGGAATAATTAGCCCTGAAAATTCTGAGCAGGGAAAATGCACCAGCAGCATGTACTGAAAATATAAACCTACAGGTTCCAGACAAAGTTCAGCTCCTCCTGGTGCTCCTGAAAATTGTGTCAAGCATCAGTCTGCACCTCTGAAAATCTGGCTACTCAATAACTGCCTCCTTAAGATCTTTGGAAAGACACATATGCACAGCCAAGCAACTTTAAGAATTACATTGGTGTGCTTTTGGCAATTTTACTCTGATCCAAATTTTTGGATCTCCAGAAACTGCACAAAACCCATATGCCAACTTCCTGTTTCATACGGATTTGCTATTTTTCTTCCTGCATGCTGCAGAGAATAATTTTTCTTATGTGTTGTGAAATGGTAAACCCAGCAGTAACATTTACAGAAATTATTTTAATTTGAAAATTGAAATTCTGAGTACTATGGAATCTTATTTCAAATAAAAGTGGAACCACCTGCTAACCTGTATTTTGGTTTTTACAGTTAACCACTGCTGCAAGAGTTTTTACACCCATAGTGCACTGAAAGAGCAGAATGTGCATTTGTGTAGATAAAAAATAACAGTGGGATTTACTGCTGTTCTTTATCAAAATAAACAACAAGATGTGCCAAAAGTGCAAAAAAGCAAACGCTTTAAGTCTTGGGTGAATTACAGATGGATTTGATGCTCTGCACTGAATTTGGACCTCAGCTGGAATCAGAAGAATTCCTCCTCAACGTCCCAGGGTGAGCCTGTCAGGGGCAGCCCTTGTTCCCTGTGCTAACATTTATTCAGAGCCTTCCCAAGGAATCCCCGATGCTGGCTGCTGTTCAAACACATCCTATTTCCTGCAGCCCAACATTTATGGCAAGACACGGAGCTGCTTGGAAACTCCACTTTGCATCCTTTTCCTTCTCTTTACAGGACTTTGATTCCTCAAACACAGCTGCTTCTTGAACAGGTGAGACAACCTTTGATCCATTTGATTACAGATTATATTGATTGATCTATATTTGATACCTGCCACAGTGATCTGCACAGCTCTAGTAACTCCACCAAAATTATGTGCAGTGTTCAAGGCAACACAAAAGACCACAGTAAAGGTATGATAAAAACTAATGAGGTGAGGAACACTAAGGCCTGAGAGATCTTAGAGATTTAATTTCTATTTTGTAACCCAGTCACAGTCAGTGGATGGATACTGGACATGAAGTGAATATAAAAGGTGAGATGCATTTTTTCCAAACATGATGTGGCATGTAGATGATGCTTGCTTCTGTATGAGCCAAAATAAGTACATTAGTCATACTTTAAAGAGAATAATATCTTAGTTTCAAGAACTTTTAGAATAATTGCTAACAAAAAAGCCGAGATATGTAATTTCATGTTCACAAAGCTCACAGCAATTTACTTTTTAGATGTCCACACAGCAGCTACTCTATGGCTGATGATACCACGTCTGTGGAGAATCTCAACTTCCTTCTGAAGTGTTTTGTATTGGCTTTATCAAAGAAAGGAGGCTGCAGTAGCTCAAACTGTCTGAGTCAGGAGGGCAACGCCTATTTTCCTGTTAATTGAAATATTGCGACCCAGTTACTAAGAAGAGACATACACTATAATATAAAAATAAAGTAAGCTAAGTATTACTATCGATAAAGATGGTTTTTCACTAAAATGGTTCTTTAAAAAAATGATTGTGCAATAACGACTTAGTTTCTCACAAAAAAAAGCCCTAAGAACTGTCACAAGTATGTTTCCATAACAGCCAAAACTGTCATTCACACACACACACACAAAAAAAAAAGGCAGAAATTAAGGCTTAGATTTCTTTCTGCAAATTCACTATTTTTTTCCTTCCAAGTATTAGGTTTTTATTTAATGACATCTTTTCATTAGCCACTTGTAGTCTGAATAAACACTAACAATAACATTTACTGGCTAAATAACTCTTCCTAACTCTCTTAAAATTCTCAGTATTGATTTTCAGTTTCAGCTTTAGTCCGCTGAGGTCCTGGTTGATCAAAGTCACTCTTTGCTCCATCTGACTGTTTTTTAAAGCTGGCCTGTTTCTCAAAGGTTTCTAAAACCCTTTTTACCTATGTGGTGGGCACTGAACTTACTACAAGCAGACACACAAACCTTGTTTTTCAGAACTCTGCTGTGAATTTTAGGAGACTCTTGAGAAGATGTTGTGGTTTAGGTATGAGGGAAGCCTTCCTAAAGCTCGCAGCTGAATATCAGGCTAGGAGCCTTGGAAAAGAGAAGAAATCTTCAGCCCCTCTGAGAACGCCTGAGGTCTGAATGGATCCTCACATGAGGTGAAGTTTGCCCCTGACCTCTCCATAAACACGGCGACCACATCAGGATTTATCAACTGTCATTGCTTCTCAGAACAGAAAAGGAGTCTCTTAAATCAAGTTAAGAAAGAATCACAAACAATCAAAACACATTTTTGCTTCTTCAGACGAGCCCTCTTGCCTTCAGTCCTCCCAGAACATACGCTGCTTTCTTCACATTCCCCACGGCAAAATGCTCAAAGGGCGTGCCAGAAACCAGAGCCCCTCCTTTTCCTTTCCTAACAATGTCATTTAGTAGCAGCCTTTAAAATGCAGGAGGGCAAGTTTATTACATTTTAGCTGAATTCCAGTCTGCAAGCCCATCAGAACAGAAAATAAATGGCCTGCAGGCACCACACGTTTACTTCAGCAGCAGCAAAGAGGAACTCTGAACACTCAAAAGTAGCTTAATTTACTACCTGCATGTAAGAAGTGAAGTTTAATCCTTGCTATGCAACTAGAAAAGGAGTGATGGATGTAATGGATATAATCTGCTTAACATGAACAACATTAGAGCAGTAAAAAATTCTCAAGAATCTTCAGCACAAAACAAATATGCTGCTACTAATATGGAACGCTTCAGTCACATAAATTACAGAAAGCAGTAAAATGTTTTACAACCTGACTACAACATCATCTACCTTTAATCAAAAAGTTATTCTTAGTCTGTGGGTTATACATGAGCGTTGTGATTTTCAATTTATTTCATTTCTGACTGTGAGGCTTTTTATTGTAAAATATGAGGAAATTCAAATGGCACTACACAATTTAGGCTGATGGAAATTGACACAGCCAGAAGAAAATCTGTGAGAAAAAAATACTGCATGCAAGAGTACAGAATTGTTGATGTTATTCTAATAATACTATAATGCAGATGTTGCAAACTAAACATATTCACATCTCTGACTGTCAATCTCAGAATATTGATCAAAGCCATAGTCATGACAAAATTATCTAATGGTATAAAAAAATCTGTTAAAATGTCTGAATTCAGCAGCTCAGAACAACCTGATTAGAAACAACACAAACAAGTTGTTTTTCTAATGCAAAAGATAAATGGGTTTCAAAACATTTGTTACGTATCTTTAAAAAATACTGCATATTATTCCTGCACTGTTCTATTTTGCAGCAGCATTCTACCATAGCCTAGCTAATACATGGGAGGTTTATTTCACACTTAACATCATAATTAAGAAAACATCCCATCCTTTAGAAGAATTCCACCATCTCCCCGTGTAATGGCAATATTTGGAAGATCTTAAAAGCTGTTATCCAAAGCCAACTGAACATTTACTGCAGTGTTACAATGTGGTGCATCTGCTCAATATTCAGATGTACTAGCCCAGAGGGCGTCTGTTTACCCATAAATATAATTGCACATTATTTCCTGTGGCCTTTTGGCATAACAGCAAGATCTGAGAGTTCTTCCAACTCATGGACAGGAGTCACTGATTAGAAGTGCTCAACAAGAATATGGAAACTTCCTTGCTTGTTCCAAGTTTGATCTGGTGGAGGGTTGTGCAAGCAGAGCAGAATTTGCTTAATAATAAAGCTCAGTTTTCCCTTTTTCACGCAGTTGGCATTTTCTCATTTCCAATGATTTTAGGATTCCCTTTCTGTTTCAGTTCAATGAAGGTCCTGAGGAATGGCTTTCAGAAAAAGCAGTGTTCATTGAAAACAAAGCTGTCTTGAGCACCCATATAATTTCAAACTACATAAACTGCTCTGCCCTTCCTTTTGTTCAGTCATCATGGTGTGGGAGGCTGGTAAATAGAGGGGAATGCAAAGAAAAGGTGCTGAGTCTTCAAATAGGTAAGAAAGAAAAAAGCAAGAAGAGAAAACTGCCATTCTACAACAATCTGATGAATCCACTGTTATCAAACCTCCACCCATTCAGCCATATTCCTTCACCTGAAATGACTTATGAACCTTTGTCTCCTAGGGGGCAGAACCCAAACCAAATGAGAAGTTTTCCAGAGATGTGCTCAGGCATGTTGAAAGAGCTCTGCTTCCCACTGAGCAGAAGTGGTGAAAAGCTCATTCTTGGGTCAGCCAGAACAGATGCCTGACGCTGCAGTTAGTGTCCTTTGTGGAAAATGACAAAAGAAAACACAGGCTAGATGTCATCTGCCTGACTTCACCTCATGTCACAGAACAGTTTGAGGAAAAAAAAACAAACCCATGTCTCTTTTAGGGAGGCAGCAATCAACCCCCAAGTGAATCAGACTGTTAAGCAGCAAACAGACACAGATGGTTTCCTGCTGCCATGTTTTTATTCACGAATTCAGTTTTGGATTCAAACACCAGCACAATTATTGGCAAGAAATGTTCAAACTTCACTCTACTAAATTGCCACTGCAATGCTGCAATGTATTATGAAATTCTTACCAGAAGGAGTGAATGTGTTCCTAGCAAAGTTAAATTATCAGAAACAAGAATGAGAAGTAAAGAGCTGGATTTGTCTTGTGTGCTTAGGAGGAAGTCTGATTTATGCTAAGTGAAGACATGTATCTAAATCATTATCAGAACCAACTTCATGACCTCTGTGTATGCCTTTATCTTTGTCATCCTAAAGCAAAATCTCCATCACCTATCTTTAAAAGATTCTTTACCTTCATATTTAGGTTTTATGCTTCATAAAACATAATTGGAATTAAGCTTATATCAAAGCTAATAAAATAGAGAGGGATAACTAGGAGCCACTTCATCGATTGTTCATTCAAAACTTCAGGAAAAATCAGAAGGTACTGCAGTAGATAGACTCAAACCAAAGTTACTTCCTTTTTATAATTGCTTTCAAATATAATGAATGCTCCGTGCCAGAGCAATTCAAGGATGACCTGACTCTGCAGCAGGTGATGATTACTGAATAAATGACACTGCCTAGGATCAGGACTAAATCTTTATTTGATATTAACATTTATTAGTCAACACCATTTTATGGAAAGCATGCTGAGGGGCAGGAACATTATTTTACAGCCTAGTGTTAAGGCAACAGAACATACAGTAAAATGGAGACAATAAATGCAATGAACACTAAAGTAGGTTTAGGTTGTACTTACCCAGTGAATGCAACTTCATAAGACAGCTCCTTGTCCCAATCAAAGGATATAAGCAGATCTCGTGACAGCTATTCATTTTATTGTTATGTCAAAGTAATGGTATTTCTATATCCTGATAAACAGAGTGGTCTAAAACACCCATTCAAACAGGGACCTTTCAGCTTAATTCCTTTCCACTTCTAGGCTTGCCCTTCAAGGCAGTTTACATGGCTCAGCATCCTAAAATGACAGAAATGCCACTTGGCTTCAGATAGTATGTTCCTACTACAATTGAGAACACTGAAAATGTTTTTCACTTTATCACTTAGGTATAAACTGAACTACTTTTTTCTTCTTTTAAGCAAGGCTTTGAAGAGTTCTGCCTAAATATCAAAATCAAGTCTTGGTTTCTGTTTATAAATGTATAAATACAAAGGCAAGTTACAATTGCCTTATCAGTGGGGAAACCAAGCTGTCACTGTTTTTGTGATTCAAGCTATTTAGTCAATGGCAACTGAGGGGTTTATTTTCTGCATCTTGAAAAATAACATATTGAGGCTTTGAAGTATTGCTTTGTAAGCCATAAAAAAAAGTATGCTGCTATTTTGACAATGTAATGAAGCAGGGATGAAAAACACCCATGAGTCCTTGGAATATTTATTGCAAATAAAAATGTAGGATTTTGTTATTATTCATTATTATTTTAGAAAGCCACTGTAGTGGCTTGTAAAGATAAAGATATAAACCCCCCATTCTTGGAGAGCTTTTGGAGCTGTGCAGGGTGCACCAAATGACCTCAATGCTTCAGGTTTAGGCTGCTGCTTCAGGGACCAGAAAGATGCTCCCTGTTAGAACAAATAAAGAATTCATGTTTTGACAAGTTGTAAAGCCTAATAGAGGACAAATTTCATTTTCATTATTTAAATTCAGAAAGTATGAGTTTTAACCTATTATGGCCAGAAATTCAGCTGCTTCCTAATTTCATAAGGGCTATTGCAAAATCAGTAATAAAACAGGAGTAGATACAGAAAATTTCTTTTGGGAGAAGGGAAAGCATGGGGAAATAGACTCTTTAGTGCTGTATGGCAACAGAAAAACTGGTAAAAAAACCTTGAGTAAGACAGCAAATCAAGTTGAAAGGCTCTGTCTTTCTGCATGTGAAGCAGAGAAGAGTGAATAAGATCTTCAAAAAGAGACAGAAAAGTTGCCTGTGTGTAGAAAAAGAGAGATGAACCCCATGTGAAAAAAAGTCTAGTAAAGTTGTCAAAAATAAAGCTCATGGAAACTACTTGACAAGACCTATACCGCCAAATTTGCCAACTGTGTGGGTGAAGATTTAGTTAGTGAGGTCTGGAACAGCCTATGAAGAGAAGACTCGTCTTTGTGAGGAATTCTACAACACAAAAGGAGCTTAGGAGAGGAAAGATTTATGGAAGAACCTAAGAAGGCAGCAGAAGGGAAACCAGGACTGATTTTATGGTTGGAGCCTGTCAAGACTCATCAAGGAAATCCAAAAGGCCTGCCCTCCCTTCCACGCGTGCTGCTACAAAGGCAACTGTGCTGAAAGAGGAAAGTTCCAGCTTTATCAGCACGATCATTCTGAGCGGCAGCACTCCTGTTCTCGCACCTCCACAACTGGAATTGCCAAAAGAAGGACACATTCACTGAGCCTATGGCATTTATGTTGCTTTTTTTGGGTTGTTTTTAAAGGGTGGCAGAATCTTGTGTTGATGGTCTTGTCTAAGTTTCTGCCTCAGAACCAAATCAGACGTCCCCACCAACCCTCCAGCCCGTCACCTCACAGCTGAGATCCTACAGCATTTTATGCCACTGAGTTCCCTGGAATCTGTTCAGTACTCCGAGGTGTGCATTTCACAAAGCTCTTCCCCAAAGTTCTCCATCCTCCCTTCTCCTCACCCACTTGAGTGCTTAGAGGCTTCATGCTCCCAAAGAACAACTTCTGCTTCCATATTTTCTTCCCTCAGATCATTCCCTATTAGCTCCAGCATGCTTTCTGTCTGTTTTTTAACTTTATCCTTCTGCACCCAGTCAAATCCCCTCTGGCTGATCTGGTGCTGATCGCTGCCCTGCCCTTGGCTGCTGTGTCTGGAGAAGCCCAAAATCAGCCAGTGCTCTCCACCAACCAACACCCCAGGAGCTGTTCCTAACAGGGATCTCAAAGCTTTTGAAAATAACCACCTTGGACAGGGCAGAGGAAGGGGACACAGCAGATCTGGAAAAGCTTTTTTAAAGGACACTGCTGTTCTCATCGTCTACAAAAGTTTTTTATTATTATTCATGTTACCTTAGTCCTGATACAATTAGTTATTGCCATCCATGTGTACATTAAGAAAGTGTTGCAGGAGCTTTGTGTGGTGTACATATATTGTAAGAAAGTATCTGCTTTTAGTATAAAACAAGTTAAGAACATTAACTTAAGGTGGGTGATTCATGCACAGGAGGAAATGAGAAATTAATTCTGATTTGCTATATAGAGAAATATTTTAGATGTCTATTCATAAAGTATTTTATTTATATATGCTCAAATAAATAGACAAATTCAGATTTAAAATAAAATTTGGCACACTCCTAGAAAACAACTCTTGGATGTCAGGCTTCTGCATTGTTAAGCTGATTTTCCAAGAGTCTTAACATCTCGCAGAGCCCAGTAAGAGGGATGTGAAGAGACTGGTCCTCAACATCACAGAGAAAAGGGCTTTGAGAACTGCCTCTGTGGGACAAACAAAAGGATCTCTCCCTCTTTAGAGAAAACATTGAATTTTAAGGGGGGGCAATTGTATCCAACTGCACTGAGATGAGAGCCATACAGTGCGCCAGAGTTACTGTTAGAACACACAGGAAAAGCTCAGTCCTGAAACATTACTTGGTCAATACTGTGAGATAATGTCCTTCCTGGGAACATAAAAATATGTAAATAATCCAAGATCATCCAGTTCCTTCAGGAGCTACATGTCAAATTAACACGCACATTTCTTTTCTAACAGTAATGCACCAGTAATTTGTAATTGAATAGTGAAATCCTCTCAGGGCTGAAATTCAGTGTCAGAGACAAAATCACAATTTACTTTTTCCTTTATTGTTTTGAATATTATTGCTTTTAGCTATGTGTGCATATTAAGAATTTCACATACACGCTTAAACAAATCACTGACATAATATTTAAAACATGAACTTTTACAGGCAATTAACTCTCAATGGTGTTTATTTCCACCTCTGTGTTCAGTTACAATTTCCCTACTGCTCCTTTCTCCCATTTTCTATTTTCCCATCCAGTGACATGACTGGAACAGCTGGGATACCCCCCCCCCTCTCCGTTTTACCTCTACACTGCTGGAAATGAACCTGCCAAGAACTTTTAAAAATACCCAAGTGTTTTAAGGAAAAGTGGTTTAAAAGCAGCCAAGAAGAGTCAGGGAAAAACCAGGAAAATATTTGTACTTATGACCACGCTGTGAAACTCCCCCAACAACCCTGCTCCTGTTGAGCTTTTGGGATGTGACTTTCCTGAGAACCCTGCCTGGGGTGCAGACACCTGGAAAAGCAGAACTCCATCATCTCCACTCCTGGTGACCTACTGCATCAAATCTCTCTTAAAAAATCCTACCCGAGGGTAGGGTAGAAGAGGGTAAAAGGGTAAAAGAGGGCTCAAAAAACTAAAAGAGGATAAAAGAGGGTTAAAAAAAAAAAGGTATGAGGATTCAGAGCTAAACCTTTTGTAAATTAACAAACTGTTTATACAGGGAGTGCTGACCCATTTGCTGAGAGAGACTGAGTTAGTTTTTAATGACAAAGGTTTTCTGAAATTTAAAAGTAGAGCTGCAGAGAAAAACCAAAACCCCCAAACCCCCAGTGCAGTGGTGTGTTTTGTAGCTGAAATATCCTGATATATCTGCCATTCTCCACCTGCCTCTTTGGGCCTTCTTTCTGGAATAATGCTGCCAGGGAGGGCTCTGCCAATTTTTTTTTTTTTTTTTTTAAATAGCAGGCAATTTCAGATCCTGCTTACATTACTCATATGATTTTCTCCAACTGAAAACCCTTCTGTTACTCTTTTCCCCCGACAGAGGAAATGCTGTTAGATTTGCAATCTGTTCCCTGCTTTCCAGATTTTGAATTTCGACTCTCCTCGTCAATCAGTTTGCTGTTTTCTTATAAGAAACAAACCCTCATCTCAGCCACAGAAAAGCAGAATGAGGCAGGTTCAGAGTTCCTGCCATGGCAAGGCAGCATTCCTGCCGAATTTCAGACAAACAGCACACAAGAGAATCTGCAGAGGGATCTTTAACACAAATAACTAAATCCTAAGAAGAAAATACATTTTTCACAGTTTTTCACATGCACAACCCTGATTTTGGATTCCTTAATGACATCTGCTGAACAAGGAAGCAGGACAAAAACTTGTCATAAATAAACACAAAAGACAGTGATATGGGAAGGTATTTCAAGAGCTGCCCAACAGAACTGCAAGGGGAAGTAGTTTATAAAAGAACAAACATAATTTTAAAGTATTATAAGCTATTCCCATTATATTGAATGCAATATAAGCTTTTCCAGAACCAAATTCAATGACAGTACTCTTAATCTCAGTTCAAAATACTTAAAAAACCCCCCTTATTTTAGAAAAAGGCCTTCAGCTGAGAGTCCTAAAGTTAGTGCTAATAGAATAATGTTATTTTTTTTTTTTTAGGAAGATGCTGAGAAATTAACCTGTTATTCTAGCAAACCAGGAGGCTGGGTGGTGGTGTTCTAGAAACAGCTATCTCAACATTAGCAGCTATTATTCTGAATTACAGATGATATCTGTTGACTTTTGCCTTCAATCCACTGGAAAAATCTGCCTCCAATAACACAAGTCAGCAATCAAAGTCCCTCGGAAAAGCCACTTACTAAAACTAAAAATCAATTCCATCCTAACAAGAAACACACCGCTTGTTAATTTAACCTGATTATTAGTTTTCTAGTACTATTACTGCATAAAAATCCTGGCCTAGTTTGCCATGCAGACATCTGTTCTTCCAACACCTTGAGAATAAACAAACAAATACCCCCTAGGAGGCAATTTTGTTAAAATGTGTTTGGCTCTGATGCTAATGACAGAACAGAAACCCCCACACATCTAAAAACACAAGGTTTTTGGCCAGCACTAAGTGTTATTAGCTACATCTGCCTTTCATTTTTCTCTTTCTCTCAGTTGGAGATGTTTATTCTCTACCAGATCATCATTCTGTGCCTTTCCTTAAACCACTTTCCATTGCTTTCCTTGGAGATAAACTTAACATCCCAGCATTTATACTCAGAAATAACTTCTCTGAAATGTAAACAAGCTCACTATTCTCTGATAAATATATATATATATATATATGGCAAATAAAACAAAATGTAGGCAAACTCAGAGAATTTTCTCCTTATTTTCTTTTTTTTTTAATTAAAATTTGAATTTTAGGTTTTTTTAATGTGGTTTTAGCTAAAAAAGATAACTATTTTAAAATTAATTTTCACACCATACCCAATCCTGTTTCAAAAGTATAACTTGAAAATAAATAGTCCCTGGTGGTTACTAAAGACCTAGCTGCAACTTCTAGTTTTTAAATAGTGCTTTAGAGTATTTGTTAACTTGAAAAATAATGCTTATTGCAAGATAACTTTTAGGGAGAAAAAAAACCTATTAGTATGGAAATAAAAGCTTTGGGTTTTGCCTTGCAGACGCTCATTCTCCTCTGGGAGCATGACCATGGTGGGATAATTAGCCTGACATTTAAACATCACTTCAAATAATTTTGAATTGTTTATGCCCTTTAAGGGAAAACATTTGATTATGACTTAAATATTTTTCATCTGTCTGAGCAGAATCCTAGGTTTCCAGTATGTAGATAAGACACCAAAACAGATCCAGCCATACTTAATTTTAATAAAACCTAATAAAATTTAAGCACCTGTAGATCTTTCTCCTTTGAAAAAGCATTCCTTTATTGCTTCCAATTTATCTTGGAATGGTAGGGAACACTCTGTCAGTGAACACTGAAGGAAAGGTGGTTTAATAGAACAACTGAAACTCAGGAGGCTTATTTAAATTAAAGCAGGTTTTGGGCACAAGTGACAGAATGTTAAGGATGAAGGTAAAAAAATGCCAAAAATTGGGAAAGAATCCATCGTTTCAGGAGAGGATTGGAGGGAAAGAATTGGTATTATGATTAGCAAATCATATTTGGTAGGTGACTGGAGGGCTGCTCTGTGTCACAAGGACACAGAAATTTTCCATCTCCACTGGTCCAGAGGGCTCCAGGCTGGCCGTGCCTCAGTTTCCCTGCAGCCAGCCCCAAGGGAAGCTGCATCTCCTGCTGCTGCTGCAGGGTTGGGGTGGGAGAGGCAGGAGCTCCTCTTAGCTCCACAGAAAGAGGAAGGAATGTAGTGTTGAATTTAACCTATAGAAAAAATCAAGATATACGAAACCACATAGACATGAAGCAGAAATATAAGGAAAAGCTTTAGGCATAGTTCTGAACAAATAAGTAAGCAAGTGGATAGAATATATCCAGAATATCCACTCTTGGCATTTTAAGAAATTCTTTAAGTGCCTTAGAAAAATAAAAAAGCCTTTAAAATATTGACAAGCCCTAAGGCCCAGTTCTGTTAGCCTAGCTCCAAGACATAACAAAACCATAAGTAAGAACACTGTTTGCATTTTAGGGGAAATAAAGATAAACCCACTTATGTTAATAAAACAGAGTAATTATGTTCAATATTGTTTGCATTTTTAAGATGGAACAGGTAGAATTACATACAAGTAGAATTTTCTGTCTGTGGACAGACAGAAAATATATGCAAATATGTGTAAAGGAGGAACATCAGTTTTTGGTATGTCAGAAGTGAATTTTGACAGGTGAAGCGAGAATGTTTAGAATGGTGTTTTTAATGGTCGGCAAACACCAGCCTGGGACACAGCCCTGCCCCTTGCCAGCACACAAACCATAAACCAGGCAGGAGGTTGGTTAATTAGCAGTTCCCTCGTTAGCCCTGTGCAGGTGTTCTGAGAGGGCTCCTCCAGCCCTGCAGGAGCTGCTCTGAGCTGGCCTGAGGAAA